>ML287679.1:89858-165905 GCA_005239495.1 Nicotiana undulata | reverse complement strand
GGGGGGGAACTTCTGTTGAAATGATTAGGAATGGGGATACAAAATCCAGCTATTGAGAACATATGGAGGAAATTAACGAGAAAGGTGAGAGGAAGAATGAGCAGAAAATTCATAACGGAGATGACATTCACGAGAAAGAAATAGATGCATGCAACATGATTACCACACTTATACCAAACGAAATAACACAAATTGAAAGAACTGTCAAATAGAAATGAACAAAAAGGAAATCCCAAAAAAATATAAAACAATAAGAAAAAGATAGCATAAAATAATCAATCCTTTCTGTTTGGGCTATTTCTTTGTAATTGTTATCTTCAACTCAGAATTGATACTTTTCAAGCTAAATGGAAAGGGACGGTGATCGAGAGAGTGCAGACTCACTTAGAACTTAAAAGGTCACTTCGGCTATCCGATGAAAAAGACTTTTTGAAGAACTGATTTACCGAAAAGGGCTCAAACAATGCTCAATTTCTGAAGTAAAAGGTGCAATTAATGTAATAAACTCCTAAAGTAAGGGCAAAAGTGCGTCAGTGATAAAAACTAGGAATGTCATTGGATATTCAAAAATCGATTAAATCGTATCGCACGAACCGACGTTTTTATATAAATTTATAACCGCATCGATAATTAAGGTAGATATTTTATTTTATAAAAATAAACCGAAGAAATATTGAACCGTACCGAATAAATTTTATATGTGAAAAATATTTATGTACTAAGTTTAAAAATAATAATACATTAAATTTTTCGTTGGGCCTTTGAATTATGAAAATTATTACAAGCCAAAAAGTAATTAAACTCAAAATACTAATTCCTAAAACTTATTATTCTGCTTAAACTAAGTTATTTCAATATCTTTATTAGCAAGACACAAAGTATTCTAGCGATTATGAGTAGCAAACTACAATGTATTGAATATGTTTCCTTTCATATAATTTAGATTTATTTTATTGAATATTTAATCTTTTATAGACTTTATTCTTGAGTCCCAGCTTGGTTAATATCTTTCCATTCGTGTGATTTATATTTTATTTGCCTTTGCTTTGTTTCTTTTACGTTGTCATATAATAGTTGATGGATCTATACTCTAGCCATCTTTTATTTTTTGTTAATTCATCACTCTTTAAATAGTAAAAATGTCTAGAGAATTTTGTTAAATCTTATAAAAAAATGTATATTATTGTGTTCTACTTCTACTTGTGAATTTTATATGATATTTAAAAAAAATACGAAAATTAACCGAACCGTATCGATACTGAAGAGAAACCGACATGCTTGGGACGATTTTGAAAAGTCTAATTTTGGTTATACATAATAGAATAACCAAAAAGTTATTACGGTATAAATTTTATAATATAACCGACTGAACCGAACCATTGACACCCCTAATAAAAACTAACCGGTGTTTGTTGTGACAAGATGACGTTAACCATTGAAGCTATAATTTCATATAATTACTATTTTACCCTTTGTCGTACAACTTCATTTATTATATATAGTTAAATATAGCAGATTTTTTTACAAAATCAGATCCCTTGATTTGTGCAATCAGGTGTACGTATAATTTTTATAATGTGTTAATATTGTACAAAAATGTGCTATATATGGAATATACAGAAAGTGATATCATTCTCTTAAATAACTTTTTAAATAGCGATGCTCACCTGTGTAGTTTTCTCTATTCTTATTTGGGTGAAAATAGCACGAGCTAGTCAGTTTTCGGATTGGTAATTAAAAAATAGTCAGCATTTGTGAAGTCATTGAGAAATAGTCACTATTTTGCTACAACATGGAAAGTTCCAGCATAATATACTGGAAATTGGTGCACCAATGTATGAACTTTCAGCATATTATGTTGGAACATCAACACATGAAAAGTTCCAGCATAATATATACTGGAGATTGGAGTACATGTGTATGATCCAGCATATTATGTTGGACCAGTATATTATACTAGAACTCCAGTATATTATGCTGGAAGTTCAGTATATTATACTGGAAGTTCAATATATTATGCTGGAATATTTCAGGATTTTGAACTGTCTTTTCGTTCAGATTTATCTATACATGAAAAGTGGCTAAATTTTTATTACTTTTGAAAATGTTGTTATTTTTCTATTACCACTTATAAAATTTGGCTATTTTTGAATTTCACCCCTTATTTGACTGTTTAATCTTTGGGCCTTTAGCTCTTGGCCCAATAGTCCCAGCTGGATTAGCCTCATTCAGCACTTCTAGCCCATAATCACTTACCAAGTAAAGATGGTTCACTATAATACTGCCGTCCTTAAAAAATAACTTTGTGCTCAAGGTTCAAGTTAAGAGAAGTGTGAGTAGCGTGTATCCCGCCAATTGTCTCTACAAAAAGTCGCTCTGGGGAATATAAGGAGAAGATGTGATCAATCACAACTTTGTCAACGTGATCTGAGATGGTGGCCACTATAGCATTGACAACCTTTGGCTCAATATCACCATAAATCATAAGGCAACAAGCTACAATCTTGGCATTGAGATGGTCACACTTGACTTTGAGCTTCCTGGACAATTCTCTCCAATGTAAGAGTGTTGGTAGCCAGTGGCGGAGCCATACCCAAGCGGTGTCAGTGACACCCCTTCGTCGAAACATTACATTGTTTAGCTCGGTAAATTTTTTTTAATAAAAAAAGCATATATATATATATATATATATATATATATATATACATATGTATGTCATGGGAGGCTTTCCAGCCATGCCCATGACCCCTTGGATGCGCCCCGTGGCGTCCTAGCAAGCCTCCCAACGCCTAGCGCCACAGACGGCCCCGTGGTCTTGGACGCACCAAGTGACAAGAACGCATGTGCCTCTATCGCCCTACCAATTTCCCTCGCTAGCGCCNCTTGGACGCGCCCCGTGGCGTCCTAGCAAGCCTCCCAACGCCTAGCGCCACAGACGGCCCCGTGGTCTTGGACGCACCAAGTGACAAGAACGCATGTGCCTCTATCGCCCTACCAATTTCCCTCGCTAGCGCCCAGCCGCAAGCAGCTGCCAACAGCGTCGCGCGCGCAGATCTTGATGCCTGAGACAAAGTTGCTGCCAACGGACCTGTTTCTACCTTTGTAGAAAACTAAGTCCGTTTCTCTGTAAATATAGAGTAGCTTTATTCCATGTACTTTCACTATGTTTCTCTAGCGTAGTTTATTCTACTCATGTAACTTGGGTTTTTTTAAGCATTATTAAGGGGTATCAAGCATTCAAAACTTTCTAGCAAGCAAATCCCTGTACTGGTGTCTCTACCCCTCGACACCGCGTTGCCTTCATTTTGTAATAGCTTTCATTATTGCAATCCAGCTTTCATCATTTCAAATATCATTACTGTTCTCTCAATTGTTGGCATTGGTTTTCCCACACGGCATTGACAATCTAGTCTAGCGTGTGGCGGGGATCTCATTTGGCGGACAGCAACCACCCTGACATCGGTTGCTTAGCCTTACGTCGCCCTTCCAAAGAATCTCAGGAAGGCGCCGCGTAACAGTTGGTATCAGAGCCTAGGCTCGACATCGGACGAGGGAACGCATTGGCATCAACACCATTTCTGACCATGGTGAATCAAGGGGACCGTATTGCGGCCCTTGAGGAGACGGTTGACGTACTACGACCCATTGTAGATACGGTGTCGGAACTGAAAACCAACCTACTGAAAAGGTTGGACGACTTGGACTGCAGGATGGCCCAGGCCGAAGTTGACATAGGAAACATGAGCCGCGACTCTGAAGGAGATAGGCAAACGGCAGCTACTGAGGCAGCCGAAATTTTTGATAAATTCGAGGGCCTCCAACAGGAGCGCGCCGAGAATTTAGCCCACAGGGCACACGAGGCAGGCAGGATGACTGCCATGCAGCAAACCATCGACAACTTGACAAACCAGCTCAACGTTGTCAATGCTGCGCTACAGGGCTTACTTCGAGGCGGTGGAAATCAAATCGGGGGCGCTATGAACCCCGCTCCCTTGGCACAGAAGCTGAAAATTCCTGAGCCAAAGTCATACAGTGGGGCTAGGAATGCCAAAGAAGTGGAAAATTTCATTTTTGACATCGAGCAGTATTTCGATGCCGTGGGAGGCCTAGAAGAAGCCAAGAAGGTAGCAACTGATGCCATGTATCTTCAGGGTGATGCTAAGCTCTGGTGGCGAGTGAAGTACGAAGCCATCATTGCCGGTGAAGATGCTCTGGAGACATGGGCGGAGTTGAAGGCTGCCATACGCCTACAGTTCTTTCCTGAAAATATTGAGTACAATGCAAGGAGGAAACTACGGGAGCTCCGCCAGATCAAATCAGTGCGGGACTACGTGCGAGAATTCTCTACACTCATGCTGAACATTCGTGACATGGGGGACAAGGACAATCTCTTCACTTTCCTGGAAGGGTTGAAACATTATGCCCGCATGGAGCTGCAAAGACAAAGGGTGGATACCCTTCCCAAGGCAATCCAAGCAGCGGAATGCCTTGGGGACTACCAAATGGAGACTCGGAAGGATAGGCCGCAGCTGCCTGTCTGAGCGGGTTACAAAGGAGGTCAACCTACCAATGGTGGCCCTAGCAGAAGTGGGGGAGACCGGAGTGCAGGCAAAGCTAAGGCTCCCTCCTCAGGCAGCAACAGTATTGCATCAAACAGCAATGACCGGGGGAGAAAACCACCCTCAGGGTGCCGTCATTGCGGCGGGCCGTCACACAAGGATATCCACGCCCTGAGGGCATTCCTTGGCCTATGAAATTTCTATCGGCGATTTGTGAAGAACTACTCCCTCATTGCAGTACCATTAACTAAACTCCTCAAGAAGGTCACACCTTGGGATTGGGGTCCGAGGCGAGTGGAGGCCTTCAACGCATTAAAAGCGGCTATGTCTAGTAGCCCTGTCTTGGCCCTTCCTGACTTGGCCAAGCCATTTGAGGTGCAAACAGATGCTTCCGACTATGCTCTTGGCGGGGTCTTACTACAAGACGGGCATCCCGTAGCGTATGAGAGCCGGAAGCTGAAGGATGCAAAGCGGCGCTATGCCGCCCACGAGAAAGAATTATTGGTTGTCGTCCATTACTTACGCCTTTGGAGGCATTATCTGCTTGGATCACCGTTCGTGGTCAATACAGACAACACAGTTGTTAGTCATTTCATGACCCAGCCGAAGCTGAATGGCCGACAAGCCCGATGGCAGGAACTCCTAGCAGAATTTAACTTCAACCTGGAGTACCGAAGTGGGAAATCTAATCATGTGGCTGATGCACTCAGTCGCAGAGCGGACCTAGACTCGGTGTGCCTACTCACCACCCTAAGGGGGAGTGAAGTAGCCACCACCATTAAAGACCAGATACAGGATCTACTCACCAAGGATCCCGCTGCACAGTATTTGGTTGATCTAGTAGGACAAGGCAAGACTCGCCAGTTCTACATGGAGGATGGTTTCCTGAAGGTAAAAGGGAACCGACTTTATGTTCCAAAGGGAGGGGATCTGAGAAGAACTCTCTTGGCGGAATGTCATGACACTCTGTGGGCCGGCCATCCCGGCGAAGAACGCACCATGGCCTTACTTCGCCGTGCATATTATTGGCCCCAAATGGCCGACGATGTCGCGCAGTATGTGAGGACTTGTCTAGTATGCCAGAAGGACAAGTCCGACCGCTTGACACAAGCGGGACTCCTGGAACCTCTAGCTGTTCCAAAGAGACCTTGGGAAAGCGTGTCACTGGATTTCATCACCGGATTGCCCAAGGTTGGAGATCTCACAACTATCTTGGTTGTGGTGGATCGGTTTTCTAAGTATGCCACCTTCATCGCAGCTCCTCAATATATATCACCAGAAGATACAGCTCGACTCTTCTTCTCTCATGTCGTCAAATATTGGGGCCTACCCAAAGATATTGTTAGTGATCGCGATTCACTAGCAACTTTTGGACCCAACTATTTAAGTGCCTCAGGTCAAAATTGAGTCACATCTCAAGTTTTCATCCACAATTTGATGGCCAGACGGAGCGGTTCAATGGTATGTTGGAGGAATATCTCCTCCATTTTGTTTCCGGATCGCAGAAGAATTGGGTGAAGCTTCTGGATGTTTCCCAACTGTGTTTCAATTCACAAAAGAGCTACAGTACAAACAAAAGCGCTTTTGAAATTGTTACCGGGCAACAACCGCTACTCTCACACACCGTGAATGCACCAAACACGGGAAAATCTCCTCGTGCTACTGGCTTCTCAACATAATGGAAGCGGAATATGGAGATAGTGCAGAGCTATTTGGTGAAAGCCCAAAAGCGAATGAAGAGGCATGCTGATCAGAATCGTCGCTTTGTTGAATATCAAGTAGGAGACAAAGTGATGGTCAAAATCCCAAAGCGCTACTTATTTGCAGGGGTCCATGACCCTCGCCTGCTGCAAAAATATATTGGACCTTTTTCCATTGGAAGACGCATTTGGAAAGTTGCATACCGGGTGGATACCCCAGCTTGGTGGAAAATCCATCCCGTCTTCCATGTCAGTCTATTGAAACCTTTTCGGGAAGACACGGAGGATCCTTCACGGAGCCAACTCACAATACCCAGTATTCGAGGCCCCGGTTCAACCGGGAAAAGGCGAGCTGAAGCTATTCTTGATGACCGGGTAATTCATGCCTCCAGGAAGGATCACCAAGAGTTCTTGGTAAAATGGCAAGGGTGTGATGCAGAGGAGAACACTTGGGAGAGGGGAACAAACCTCAAAGCCTACAAGAGCCTGATTGAAGATTATTTGGGGAGCAAGGCGCCGAGGACGTCGCCAACTCAGGTGGGGGAGAATGTCATGGGCGGCTTTCCAGCCATGCCCCATGACCCCTTGGACGCGCCCCGTGGCGTCCTAGTAAGCCTCCCAACGCCTAGCGCCACGGACGTCCCCGTGGTCTTGGACGCACCAAGTGACAAGCACGCATGTGCCTCTGTCGCCCCCCAATTTCCCTCGCTAGCGCCCAGCCGCAAGTAGCTGCCAACAGCGCCGCACGCGCAGATCGTAATGCCTGAGACAAAGTTGCTGCCAACGGACCTGTTTCTACCTTTGTAGAAAACTAAGTCCTTTTCTCTGTAAATATAGAGTAGCTTTATTCCATGTGCTTTCATTATGTTTCTCTAGCGTAGTTTATTCTACTCATGTAACTTGGGTTTATTTTTTTTAAGCATTATTAGGGGGTATCAAGCATTCAAAACTTTCTAGCAAGCGCATCCCTGTACTGATGTCTCTACCCCTCGACACCGCGTTGCCTTAATTTTGTAATAGCTTTCATTATTGCAATCCAGCTTTCACCATTTCAAATCTCATTATTGTTCTCTCAATTGTTGGCATTGGTTTTCCCACACGGCACTAACAATCTAGTCTAGCGTCTGGCGGGGACCTCATTTGGCAGACATCAACCACCCTGACATCGGTTGCTTAGCCTTACGTCGCCCTTCCAAAGAATCTCAGGAAGGCGCCGCGTAACAGTGTATATATATATATATATATATATATATATTTATATATGACACCCCTTGACTTCTATTGAGTTTATTTTTTTATATTTTGACTCCCCTTATAATGAAAATCCCTGTTCAGCCATTGTTGGTAGCTCCAACAAGTTGGTTATGGAGTTCTTGAACAGTGCTCTTTGTGCACAAAAGATCGTAGTTCTTTCCATCATCAAAAAATACCGATTAGAGGACAAGAAACTATTTTGCATTGCCTTTGAAAAGCTCTGTGGTTCATAGCATTTCCCAAACATAACATTGTTATAAATAGACCTGATAGAATTAGAGGAACTTGGTGTATATTTGACAGATATCTACTCCAAATAGCAGGTGTATGTATAAATGAGGCATAATACATGAATAACCACTCAAACTTGGCCTCGGTTGGCAAGTACGCCCTCCAACTTTGTTAAGATGAAGACGAAGCAAAAATAAAGGAACAAATGCACAAGTAAACCCTATCTGCCATGATAAAGGATAAACGAAGAGAGAGAAAGTAAAAATTTTATTTCATTAATTTTGTTCCATCTTTCTAACAAAACTCACTATATACGAGAGTGGGCCGGGTCGTCATATACAGAACAAAACAAAAATTTGGGCTAACTACAAGTTGGGCCTAAAATAAAATGGGCCCAATTTTGTGATATCCAACACCCCCCCTCCCCCCTCAAGCTGGAGGGGGAAGCATGCCAAGCTTGCACATCAAATTGTGATGAGCTGGACTTGGAAGAGTCTTCGTCAAAATATCAGCAAGATTAGTAGAGGATGAAACATGATGTAAAGAAATCAACCAAGATGCTAAGCAATCACGAACAAAATGGCAATCAACTTCAATATGTTTGGTGCGCTCATGAAAGACAGGATTCATGGCAATATGGAGCGCAAATTGACTATCACAAAATATAGGAACATGAGTAGACAATGTTAGGCCCAAATCAGACAACACTCTAACCATCCAAGAAACTTCAGCAACCACCTTCCTGAGAGCCCTATATTCCGCCTCAGCAGAAGAAAGGGAAATGGTCAGCTACTTTTTGCTTTACCAAGAAATAGGGGATCCTCTAAGAGTAATGAAATACCTAGTTACAGACCTTCGAGATTGGGCACAAGAAGCCCAATCAGAATTAGAAAAACGTTACCAGAGACATGTCAGCATTTTTAGACAAAAGAATGCCTTGACTAGGTGTATTCATAAGGTACCTTAACACATGAATCCCAGCTAGCATACGAGGAACCTGAGGAGACTGAAGGAACTGACTCAGGTGCTGGACAGAAAAGGCAATGTCAGGCCTTATATGCTGAAGAAGATTCAATTTCCCTACAAACCTTCTGAAAGTGCTTGGATTAGACATAGGGGCACCCATATCAATGGCTAATTTTTTGGAAGGATCCAAAGGGGTAACCGCAGGGGTAAAATGATTGCAATTAAATTCAGCCAACAACTTAGAAGTGAATTTATGTTGACACATCAGAAAACCCTCAGGAAGAGAAGACGCTTCTAGACCTAGAAAATAGTGGACCTCACCCAAATCTTTAATCTTAAACTGAGCATCTAAAAATGTCTTCAAACTACCCAATTCTGTGATATCATCACCAACCAACAAAATATCATCAACATAAATTGCTAATACAGTGAGATAAGAGCCAATAGACTTTGTAAAAAGAGAATAATCATTATTGCTTGAAATGTAGCCTCTAGATGACAAAGCTTCAGACAATTTAGAAAACCATTATCTGGAAGCTTGTTTGAGGGCATATAGTGATTTCTTGAGTTTTCAAACCAAGTTAGAAGAGGAACCAGAAGATGAACGACCGGATACAGATAATCCTGAAGGAATTTTCATGTAAATTTCCTCATAGAGATCACCCTGGAGGAAGGCATTGTTAACATCAGGTTGACACACAGTCTATCCCCTTTTGGCAGCAAGAGAAAGGAGACACTTGATGGTGGTGAATTTGACCACAGGAGAGAATGTTTAAAAATAATCAATTCCCTCCTTTTGAGTGTTTCCTCTTATTACAAGCCGTGTTTTATATCTCTCCACAGTCCTATTAGATTTCTGTTTGATCTTATAAACCCACTTGCATGAGATGGGCTTTTTGTTGAGAGGAAGAGGAACAATATCCCATGTGTTATTTGCCTCAAGAGCTTTGAATTCCTGTAGCATGGCCTGCTGTCAAACAGGGTGAGAAACAGCCTACTGGTAGAACTTAGGTTCATGCAGGGGCATATTGGTAGAGGGAACTTTGGGCTGAGTAGAGAGAGAATCTAAAGGAAGTGCATAATTGCATGAGCAGGAGGTTGATGAAATCTAGTGGACTTCCTAAGGAGTGAAATAGAAGGAACCGGTAAAGGAGAGAGAGTATAAGGAAAATAAGAAATTGGAGAAATGGAAGGAGAGATGGGAGAGATAGTAGGAGGAGTGAAAGAAGGAGTGGGTTCAGATGTGAAACCAGGTGTGGGAGAAGGAGAAATGATAGGAGAGGATGAAGCAGGAATATCTGTAGAATCAGGAAAAGATACATGAAAAATAGAGGAAGGAAGAATAGGGAAAAATAGATTCAGGAAATTGTACATCCCTTGAAAAGAAAATAGAGTGGAAAATTATTCATCCCTTGAAAAGAAAATAGAATGGTTCGAGAGCTAAGTAGTTTGTAACCTTTCTTGCCACATGGGTATCCTAGAAAATAGATGCAATCACCCTGGATTGAAATTTATCTCTACCAGGTTTGGGTGTAGTTGCAAAACAAAGGCATCCAAAGGATCTCAAATGATCAAAAGAGGGTGGTGTGCCATGTAGTTTACAAAAGGAGATGGATTGCCTAAAACAGAAGAAGGTAGTCTATAAATTAGGTAGGTAGCAGACAGAACACAATCACCCAAATATTTAGTAGGAAGGTTGGACCGGAACAATAGAGCTCTAGAGGTTTCTAACAGATGTTTATATTTTCTTTCAATAACTCCATTATGTTGGGGGGTATGTGGTATAGTGGTATGGTGGAGTATGCCATTATCAGCAAAGAAAGTCTTTGCTTCAATAGTACTACCTAATTCATATGCACTGTTTGGTCTAAAGGATTGAATAGAGCAATTAAAATGAACATTAACCATTGAAATGAAAGTTTTTAGGTGTGATGACCCAAAAGGTCATCCTGTGTAAATTTAACTAAAAGTGTGTTTCGAGGCCTTGAAGCCTTCGTCTATCTCACCTCGATGTGCGTGCGTAGCCCAGGCGCGTAGCCGGGAAGCCTTTATATGGAAAACTGATAAAGTGATAAAATTATATAATTAATTTGAATAAAGTTGACTTTGGTCAGTATTTTTGGTAAACGGACCCAGAACCGTAATTTGATGGTCCCGGAGGGTCCTTAGGAAAATATGGGACTTGGGCGTATGCCCGGAATCGAATTCCGAGGTCCCAAGTCCGAGAAATGAATTTTTAAAGAAAATTATTTACTGAAAATAATAAAGACTTTTGAAAACGATAAATAGTGTGAAAACTGTGTTACCGGGACCGTATTATGGTTCCGGAGCCCGGAACATGTTTAATATGGTTACTATGTGTTGTCTGTAAAATTTGGTAAGAAACGGACTTGGTTTGACGTGTTTCGGATCAAAAATGAAAAATTTGATAGTTTATGAGGTTTGAGGAAATTCTATAGGTTTTGGAGCTTAATTTGTTATTTTTGACGTTATTTTGGTTGTTTTATTACTTGAATAAGTCCGTAGGATGATTTTGAAGTCGTGTGTATATTTGGTTTTGAGCCCCGAGGGCTCGGGTGAGTTTCGGGTAGATGTCAGAGTGCAAACGTGTTGGAAAAATCTGGTGTTGTGGGGTTTTCTGGTGTCTGATGCATTACTCTATGTGATCGCATAGGGTTAGCTGCGATCGCATAGCTTAAGGAAAGGGGAAGAGCTGGTACTCTGTGCGATCGCATAGGGGGGACCTGCGACCGCACTGTAGGTAAGGTGGACCGGGGGGATGGGTAGCATTTGTCTTATGCGATCGCGTTTAGGCTTCTGCGATCGCGGAGCTTAGGAACCCATCCACTGTGCGATCGCATCTCTTCTTCCGTGATCGCACATGTATAATTCGTCTAGTTAATTAAATGCCCAAAAAAAGAATAGTTCATTACAGGATTTTTGCAAAACTTCACCACCCTCTTCTTCCCCAAACCCCATAGACAATTTTCAAGCTATTCTTCCACCATAACCTCTTAGGTAAGTGATTCTAACATTGTTTTCTTCCATGTTTCATCAATCTTTACTAGATTCTAGGTCTAAAAACATGAAATCAAAGGTAGAAATGGGGGGGGAACCTCGTGTTTGGACCAAGCGGGCCCGGGGTCAAATTTTGGAATTTTTGGAAGAATGATGGGAAATGTATAATTAGGCTTTGGAATTAAATTATTGAGTCATTATTGATATTATTGAGTCGATTATGTCTAGATACTATCGATTCGGAGTTGGATTCGAGAGGGAAAGCGGTGTTAGAGGCTTGATTTGCATTCTTANGATCGCGTTTAGGCTTCTGCGATCGCGGAGCTTAGGAACCCATCCACTGTGCGATCGCATCTCTTCTTCCGTGATCGCACATGTATAATTCGTCTAGTTAATTAAATGCCCAAAAAAAGAATAGTTCATTACAGGATTTTTGCAAAACTTCACCACCCTCTTCTTCCCCAAACCCCATAGACAATTTTCAAGCTATTCTTCCACCATAACCTCTTAGGTAAGTGATTCTAACATTGTTTTCTTCCATTTTTCATAAATATTTACTATATTCTAGGTCTAAAAACATGAAATCAAAGGTAGAAATTGGGGGTTTTGGGTAGAGTTAGGGCTTTTAAAATTTTTAGGAATTCAACCTCGTTTTGGGGTCGGATTTCAAAATAAATTGTATATTCAGGCTCGTGGGGGAATGAGTGATCGGATTTTAGTCTGAACCTTGTGTTTGGACCAAGCGGGCCCGGGGTCGAATTTTGATATTTTTGGAAGAATGATGGGAAATGTATAATTAGGCTTTGGAATTGAATTATTGAGTCATTATTGATATTATTGAGCCGATTATGTCTAGATACTATCGTTTCGGAGTTGGATTCGAGAGAAAAAGCGGTGCTAGAGGCTTGATTTGCATTCTTGGAGTCGAGGTAAGTGTTTGGCCTAACTTTAGTGAGGGAATAGGTGTTGGGTCGTATGTGCTACTTGTTTTATCATGTTCAATGNGAACCTCGTGTTTGGACCAAGCGGGCCCGGGGTCAAATTTTGGAATTTTTGGAAGAATGATGGGAAATGTATAATTAGGCTTTGGAATTAAATTATTGAGTCATTATTGATATTATTGAGTCGATTATGTCTAGATACTATCGATTCGGAGTTGGATTCGAGAGGGAAAGCGGTGTTAGAGGCTTGATTTGCATTCTTAGAGCCGAGGTAAGTGTTTGGCCTAACTTTAGTGAGGGAATAGGTGTTGGGTCATATGTGCTACTTGTTTTATCATGTTCAATGTATAGGTGATGTGACGAGTACATATGCATTGTTTGTCAAGCATTCCCGTGATTCTATTTTGGTGAATTACTTGTTACTCTGATATTTATTGCGTTACGAAGTAGTTTCATTTGGGAAGTTGTTTAATTGCTGAGAATACTTGTTTAAGTACTTGTGATATGATGTCTCAGTTGAGGACCCAATTCATTAAGTTATGTACTCGTAAGAGATTGATTATAGTTGAGTCCTTTGCCGGGCAATGTTATTATTTTGGTTGATATTCCCCTTGTTGGGTGGTTATGAATAGTATTTCACTCTGTTGCATTCCTTACCAAGCTGTTATTTGTTGTTGATTTGGGTGAGGAAGAGTGTAAAGCACGAAGGGTGATGCCGTGCCATGATTATTATTACTTTCATTTGTACATTGCATAGTGAGTAAAAGAGTAAAAGCACGAAGGGTGATGCCGTGCCATGATTTATATTGATGTCTTTTATACATTGCATAGTGGGGAAGAGAGTAAAAGCACGAAGGGTGATTCCGTGTCATGATTTATATTGCTTTCATTTATACTGTGCATTGTGAGGACGAGAGTAAAAGCACGAAGGGCGATGTCGTGTACATACTTGTTTGAGTTATTATTCCTGTTGACTTGTTTCTTTCGTATAGTTGTTTGATCATTATACATCTTTGATTCTCACTTGTTACCCCCATTACTTGTCCCCGTATTACCATGCTTAACTACTTGTTTCTTGCTATTTTCTCTGGTACATATTATAGAACTGTACAGGTAAATTGTTGTTGTCATGTCTAGCCTCGTCACTACTTCGCGGAGGTTAGGCTCGACACTTACTCAGTACATGGGTTCGGTTGTACTGATGCTACACCTACACTTCTTCATGTTGTGCAGATCGCGCAGCCAGAACCAACGGACATCGTAAGAGGGAGTATCCTTCAGTCCATTCGGGTGACACCGTGGTAGTTCCGCAGGCGTTCGTGGATCTTGGCGTCACCTTCTATCTTTTCGTTTCTGTCTTATCTTGGTATCACAGACATTTGTATTGTTTATTTCAGACTTTTGTTGTAGTAATCTTAGACAGTCTGTGAGATTTTGTGACACCAATTTTGGGGGATTATGTACGTAAATTTTGTGGCCACTATCTTATTAATATATAGACTAGCAGCTTCCGCACTATTATTAATTGTTTATGTTCATTGTTTCACTTTTAAATGGCTTAAGTAAAGAAAGTTAGTAAATTAACTCAAATGTTGGCTTGTCTAGCGGGTACCACATTAGTGCCATCACGGCCTGAAGGTGGGATTTCGGGTCGTGACAAGTTGGTATCAGAGCACTAGGTTGCTTAGGTCTCACAACTCACGGACAAACTTGGTAGAGTCTGAGGGATCGGTACGGAGACATCTGTACTTATCCCCTAGAGGCTGCAAAGTTAGGAATATCTTCACATTTCTTCTTCTCTGTCGTGCGATTTGATTCTAAATACTAATTGATTTTTTATTCTACTCCCTCGTAGATGGAGAGGATGCATGCTTCCCCAGGTTCTGATCAGTAGCCCGATACTCCTATCACAGCTCCTACGAGGGGCCGATGTCGAGGTCAAGGCTGTGCTAAAGGCCGAGGTCGGGGCAGGGCTTAGCCTAGAGCAGCAGCCCCAGTGGAGGATCCTCAGGTTGAGTTCACCGAGGAGATTCTAGCTCAGACAGTCCCAGTTGGACCAGCTCAGGTCCTAGAGGGGTTCATAGCTACCCCGACACTTCAGGACGCTCTAGTTCGCTTAGTGGGACTCATGGAGAGTGTGGCTTGGGCCGGTCTTCTTCCTACTGCACCAGTCGTCTCTCAGGCTGATGGAGGGACCCAGACTCCTGCTACGCGCACACCAGAGTAGTTAGATCCTCAGTTTCAGACTCCAGCACCTCAGACGGCCGGAGTAGCTCAAACGGGTATTATGGCACCGGCAGTTGAGCGAGTAGTTATGTCAGCAGATGCTCTATGGAGATTGGATAGGTTCACCAAGCTATTTCCTACTACTTTTACTGGTGCACCATCAGAGGATCCCCAGGATTACTTGGACAACTGTCATGAGGTTCTTCGGAACATGGGCATAGTGGAGTCCAATGGAGTTGACTTTGCTACATTTCGTCTATCTGGTACCGCCAAGACTTGGTGGAGAGACTATTGCTTGACCAGACCAGCTGGGGCTTGGGCTCAGTTCTCCGAGTTGTTCCAGGGGAAGTTTCTTCCAGTTACTCAGCAAGAGGATCTTCGGAGACAGTTTGAGTGTCTCCAGCAGGGCTCTATGTCTGTCACTCAGTACGAGACCAGGTTCATCACTCTAGCTAGGCATGCTATTATGATCCTCCCCACTGATCGTGAGAGAGTGAGGAGGTTTATTGAGAGTTTAGCTCAGCCCATCAGACTTCAGATGGTCAGGGACTCAGGTACTGATATTTCATTCCAGGATGCGGCCAATGTGGCCAGGAGTATTGAGATGATTTTGTCACAGGGTGGTGGTCAGGGAGCTGACAAGAGGCCCCTTCACTTCGTTCGATTCAGTGGAGCCTCATCTGGAGGCAAAGATTCTTTCGGCAGAGGTCTTCCTCCCAAACCATATCAGTCGGCACTTCACGTATCTCTCAGTGCACTGCCAGCTCCTATTAGTGCACCACCAGCACCTATCAGTGCACCACCGCTTCAGAGCTTCCAGGGTGGTTATCCGGGTTGACATGGCCAGTTCCAGAGTCAGCAACCACAACAACAGAGGTTTTGTTATTCTTGTGTTGTTTCGGGGCACATTGCTAGGTATTTCCCCCGAGCTTCTGCTAGTTCTCAGTATCAGAGTTCTCGTGCCATGGTCCCAGCATCAGGTGCACCCCACCCCCTCAGCTAGCTAGGGGTGGAGGTCATGGTGCCAGAGGTGGAGGTCAGACTCATAGAGGTGGAGGACAGGCCATGAGAGGTAGAGGTCAGGCCGCAGTAGGTCGACCCAGAGATGTTCAGGTTGGAGGGGCTCCGCCTCGGTGCTATGCTATTCCTGTCAGGTCTGAGGTTGAGGCCTCTGATACGGTTATCACAGGTACGGTTTCAGTTTGCAACCAAGATGCTTCGGTGTTATTTGATCCGGGTTCTACTTTCTCTTATGTGTCTTCATATTTGCCCCTTATTTGAGCATGCCCCGTGATTCCATGAGTGCTCATGTATATGTGTCTACCCCGGTGGGTGATTCGAGTCTATCGTGCTTGCTTAATAGTTATTGGTGGTATGGAGACTCAGGTTGATCTTTTTCTTCTGGATGTGCTTGACTTTGATGTTATATTGGGGATGGATTGGCTATCTCCATATCATGCTATTCTATACTGTCATGCCAAGACGGTGAACTTAGCCATACTAAGAGTACCTCGTTTGGAGTGGAAAGGGGCTTCTAGTTATTCATCTGGCAGAGTTATTTCCTATATTAAGGCTCGACACATGGTCGAGAAGGGTTGTTTAGCTTATTTGGCCTATGTTCGTGATTCTAGTGCCAAGTTTCCTTCTATGGAGTCTGTGTCCGTGGTTCGTGAGTTTCCAGAGGTATTCCCTGCTGACCTGCCGGGTATGCCACCCGACAGGGATATTGATTTTTGTATTGAGGTAGCTCAGGGCACTCAGCCTATTTCTACTCCACCGTATCGTATGGCCTCGCCAGAGTTAAAGAAATTAAAGGAGCAGTTGCAGGATTTGTTGGATAAAGGCTTCATTAAGCCTACCGTTTATCCTTGGGGTGCTCCAGTGTTGTTTGTCAAGAATAAAGATGGCTCAACGAGGATGTGTATTGACTACCGGCAGCTGAATAAGGTTACTATCAAGAAATAAGTATCTTTTACCGAGGATTGATGACCTAGTTGACCAGCTTCAGGGTGCTATAGTATTTTTCAAGATAGACTTGAGATCAGGTTACCATTAGATGAGGATTAGGGCATCTGATGTACCTAAGACGACCTTTCGACTCGTTACGGGCGTTATGAGTTCTTGGTGATGTCATTTGGGTTGACTAATGCCCCCGCTGCTTTTATGGAGTTGATGAACTGTGTGTTTAGGCCATATTTAGACTCATTTGGGATTGTGTTTATTGACGATATCTTGATTTACTCCCGTAGCCGAGAGGAGCATGAGCATCACCTTCGAGTCATCCTCCAGACTTTGAGGCATAGGCAGTTGTATGCCAAATTTTCTAAGTGTGAGTTCTGGTTGAGTTCAGTGGAATTTCTAGGCCATGTTGTGTCGGCAGAGGGTTTTCAGGTGGATCCCAAGAAGATTTCAACAGTCAGAGATTGGCCTAGACCCACTTCAGCTACAGAGATTCGGAGTTTCTTGGGCTTAGCTAGTTATTATCGCCGATTTGTAGAGGGTTTTTCATCTATAGTAGCCCCGATGACAAGGTTGACTCAGAAGGGGTCTCAGTTCAGGTGGTCTGATGAGTGTGAGGCGAGCTTTCAGAAGCTCAAAACAACCTTGACCACGGCACCAGTGTTAGTTTTGCCCACAGGTTCAGGACCGTACACGTGTATTGTGATGCTTCACGGGTTGGGCTTGGTGCAGTGTTGATGCATGATGGCAAGGTCATAGCCTATGCTTCTCGTTAGTTGAAGGTTCACGAGAAGAATTATCCAGTTCATGATTTGGAGTTAGCAGCTATTGTTCATGCGTTAAAGATCTGGAGGCATTATTTGTATGGTGTGCCATGTGAGGTGTTCACGGATCACAAGAGTTTGCAGTATCTGTTCAAGCAAAAAGAGTTGAACATGAGGCAGAGGAGGTGGTTAGAGTTGTTGAAGGACTATGATATTACCATTCTTTATCATCCGGGGAAGGCCAATGTGGTGGCCGATGCTTTGAGCCGGAAGTCATCCAGTGTGGGTAGTCTTGCTTATTTATCAGTCGGAGAGCGACCTCTTGCTTTGGATGTTCAGGCTTTAGCCAACCGATTTGTGAGATTGGAGGTTTCTGAGACTAGCAGTGTTTTGGCCCATACCATGGACCGATTTTCGTTGTATGATCGTATTCGGGCCAGGCAGTATGATGATCATCATTTATGTGTTCTTAGAGATAGGGTCAGGCACGGAGATGACAAACAGGTTACGGTTGATGATGAGGGAGTTTTGAGGATGTAGGGTCGTATTTGTGTACCGGATGTTGATGGTATTCGCGAGTTGATACTATAGGAGGCCCATAGTTCCCGGTATTCCATTCATCTCGGGGCCGTAAAGATGTACCAGGACTTGCGGAAGCATTATTGGTGGTGGAGGATGAAGAAGGATATTGTAGCTTATGTAGCTCGGTGCTTGAACTGTCAGCAGGTTAAGTACGAGCACCAGAGACCCGGTGGTTTGATGCAGCAGATTCAGCTTCCCGAGTGGAAGTGGGAGCGTATCAACATGGATTTTGTAGTTGGACTTCCACGGACTCAGAGGATGTTTGACGCGGTGTGGGTTGTTCTGGATAGGCTGACCAAGTCATCCCACTTAATTCCGATATCAATTTCGTATTCAGCGGAGAAATTGGCAAAGATTTATATGAGAGAGATTGTTAGATTGCATGGGGTGCCCATATCCATCATATCAGACCGAGGTACTTAGTTTACCTCCCATTTATGAAGGGTATTTCAGCGATAGTTGGGCACACAGATTGAGTTGAGCATAACATTTCATCCTCATACGGACGGAAAGTCCGAGCGTACTATTCAGATTTTGGAGGATATGTTGCGGGCTTGTGTCATTGACTTTGGTGGTTCATGGTACCAATTCTTGCCTTTCGCTGAGTTTGCCTACAACAACAGCTATCAGTCGAGCATTCAGATGGCTCCGTATGAGGTGTTGTATGGTAGGCGGTGTCGGTCCCCAGTCGGATGGTTTGAGCCGGGAGAGGTTAGATTATTGGGTTCTGAATTAGTCCAGGATGCCTTGGACAAGGTGAAGATCATTCAGGATAGACTTCGTACAACTCAGTCCTGGAAAAAGAGTTATGTGGATCGTAGAGTTCGAGATTTGACATTCATGATAGGAGATCGGGTATTTCTTAGGGTGTTGCCCATGAAGGGCGTGATGCGGTTTGGAAAGAAGGGCAAGTTGAGCCCTAGGTACATTGGTCCGTTTGCGATTTTGGATAAGGTAGGAGAGGTGGCCTACAGACTTGCCTTGCCACCGAGTTTATCAGCCGTGCACCTGGTGTTTCATGTATCTATGCTCCGGAGGTATATTGTGGATCCATATCATGTACTTGACTTCAGCGGTGTCCAGTTGGACAAGGATTTGACTTATGAGGAGGAGCCGGTAGCCATATTAGCTCGGCAGGTTCGCCAGTTGAGATCGAAGAGTTATCCTTCAGTTCATGTTCAGTGGAGAGGTCATCCTGTTGAGGCAGCTACCTGGGAGTCTGAGTCTAATATGCGGAGCCGATATCACCACCGTTTCCCCGATTCAGGTACCTTTCTATGTCCGTTCGAGGACGAACGTTTGTTTTATAGGTGGAGATTGTGATGACCCAAAAGGTCATCCTGTGTAAATTTAACTAAAACTGTATTCCGAGACCTTGAAAGCCTCGGTCTATCTCACCTCGATGTGTGTGCATAGTCCGGGCGCGTAACTGGGAAGCCTTTATGTGGAAAACTGATAAAGTGATGAAATTATATAATTAATTTGAATAAAGTTGACTTTGGTCAACATTTTTGGTAAACGGACCCGGACCCATGATTTGATGGTCCCGGAGGGTCCGTAGGAAAATATGGGACTTGGGCGTATGCCCGGAATCGAATTCCGAGGTCCCAAGTCCGAGAAATAAATTTTTAAAGAAAATTATTTTCTGAAAATAATAAAGACTTTTGAAAATGATAAATAATGTGAAAACTGTGTTACCGGGCCCGTATTATGGTTCCGGAGCCCGGAACAGGTTTAATATGGTTACTATGTGTTGTCTGTAAAATTTGGTAAGAAACGTACTTGGTTTGACGTGTTTCGGATCAAAAATGGAAAATTTGATAGTTTATGAAGTTTGAGGAAATTCTATAGATTTTGGAGCTTAATGCGTTGTTTTTGATGTTATTTTTGGTGGTTTTATTACTTGAATAAGTCCATAGGATGATTTTGAAGTCGTGTGTATATTTGGTTTTGAGCCCCGAGGGCTCGGGTGAGTTTCGGGTAGGTGTCGGAGTGCAAACGTGTTGGAAAAATCTGGTGTTGTGGGGTTTTCTGGTATTTGATGCATTACTCTATGTGATCACATAGGGTTAGTTGTGATCGCATAGCTTAAGGAAGGGGGAAGGGCTGGTACTCTGTGTGATCACATACGGGGGGACCTGCGACTGTGATGACCCAAGGGGTCATTTTATAAAATTAGACTTCGTTCCATATTTAAAAGCCATAAAAGACTAAAATTAAATACCTCGATTTGCGTGCGCAGTCCGGGCATGAAATCGGAAAGTTTTTATGTGAAAATATGAAAAATAGTAATTTATAGAATTTAAACTTGATGAAAGTTGACTTTAGTCAACTTTTTGGGTAAACAGACCCGGATCCGTGTTCCGACAATCCTGGGAGGTCCGTAGTAAAATATGGGACTCGGGCATATACCCGGATATGAATTCCGAGGTCCCAAGCCTTAGAAATCAATTTTTGAAAGAAATTATTTTGCTGAAATGTTTGTGAATTAAAGAAAAGAAATAGTGCTTGAACTCGTTGGTATCAGGTCCATATTTTGGTCCCGGAGCCCAAACTATATAAAAAAAAAAGGAAGGTTTGATGGAAACTTTGTCAAAGTGAAATCCAATTGGAATTTGGATTCACGTCAAAGTACGACTTTCGGCTTCGGGCTTCTAAAATCCCATTGGGAATGGGATTATGATTTTTTAATATAAAATCATTGAAAAGTTCAATTAAGGATTTCATCTTAACACTGCCGCCCTAGTCTCTATCATAACCTAAAGGAAAAAGTTGGCGATATGTATTCATATACATATTGAACACCCAAATATGTGACCAACAGTAGTTCTTCGAAGGAACTACACCAAGAGAAAATTTTGCCAAAGAAAATTAGTTTTCTCGTCGTGCTGTTTGCTGGATTTTGAGAAATTTCAGCACATAACTTTGTTCAATTTGTTCGCGGGTTTCAAAAGGAAAGGCAATAATCGAGTAGTGAGTGGCCTACGAAATTGAGGTAAGTGTTTGGTCTAATCTTAGCTTGAGGGAATAGGAGCCCCACTTGTTTGCTATGTGAAATGCATGGGCGTGGTATATAGGTGAGGTGACAAGTATCTATGCACCACCCAAATTGTTTGTTAAACACGATCCCTTCCCCGTCCCCGACTTAATTGATTATTGTCTTAATTGTTATATATGTTATTATTGTTTCTATGACGATTTGGCCCTATCAATGTGTTGTTAAATATGGTCGTGACTATTTTGAAAAAAATAATACTTGTGGGGTATTTAATTCTCTTGGGACATAGATATGTTGAACGGTTTGACGCTACTTTTGAAAGTGTATATATACATTTGCGCTGGTTCTTCTGATTGTTCGCATTTGTTGTTGTTTAAAGCCTACGGGCGGTGTTGTTTTCTGTTGGAGAATTTTTAAATCAAAATTTGGTGTGATAAGGGTGAATTATTGGTGTGATAATGGTGGATAATTGATTGAGATATTGTGAAAGGTGGGATCGGGTTTCACGCCGCAACATGAGCGATAAGGGTGATATATTTAGGGAGGAGCAATAAGGTAGGACAGGTGGGAGCGGGTTGCACGCCGCAACAAGGAGCGATAAGGGAGAACAGTTACATTTTATTGATTTTCAAAGAAAAATAAAGTTTTAAAAAGCTTAAATATTTATTTTAGTATTATCACTGGTGGTAGACTCTATTTAAATTGGTAGCAGTTAATTGTTTTTGGTTTTGTACAAGTTGTGATAGCATTGGTGCAATTATTTGGTCCTCGACGCTTTAATTTCGGATTGAGATTTGGAGTATGAACTCGCTCTACAAGAGTTGAACTTTTGAGCAAACTATATAAAATATCAAATTAACATAGTCTTGCATAAAATTAACGGTTCATATATAGTTATTCTTTTTGTGATGGTGGTGGCTGGATAAGCTGGTGTTTCTCGGTTGTATTTTTTTAAAACTATTTTGTCAGGTTTTTCAATTATTTCATCGATACATGCTACTTATCATGAGCATAAGTACCATGGTAACTTTTTCAATCAAAGCTTAAGAATATGAGAACTATTCATAGTCGAATTTTGATTTGGCAATATATAAAATAAAGCAAATAACTTGTGTTAGACAATCATAGTGTATAAATTATTTATTATCGTCAAGAATCTTTTAATTTATTTAATCTCATTTATAATGGTGTAAACTTAAATTGATTAAATCAAGCAGTAACAAATCACCGATTATATCAATTTTCATTGATCATATTATTCTCTTTATACATTTTTGACACCATTTTCATTTAAAGTTAGAGATTTGAGATTTGAAAGTTATTTGAGAATTTGTTTTAGCTGAGACCTGAAAAGGCAGTTGAGTTATTCTAATTTGTTGCAGCATTTATTTAATTATTTTGTTGGATTTCCTCTCTTGCTTTATATATATTGCCTCAGTTATATTTTTCTTATTCGTGTAGAATTGTTTTATTGTGTTGTTGTGGATATTATTATAAAAGGTTATATGTTGTTAATGCCCCTCCTTAGCCTCGTCCCTACTTCGCCGAGGTTAGGCTCGGCACTTACTCAGTACATGGGGTCGGTTGTACTGATACTACACTCTACACTCTTTTGTGCAGATCTAGGTACTAGTCATCAGTAGAGCTAGTTCAAGCAGCTTTCCCACTCATTTGGAGACACGAGGTACATCTGCCAGCGTTCGTAGATTCCGAGAGTCTTCTCCTATTTTTGCATACACTGTTTATTATTATCAGAACACTTACACTAATTCTCGCAGCCATTATTTGTAGTACTCTTTAGTAGTTCGTGAATTGTGACACCAGACCCTGTGGTAGTGTTAGAGTTATTTCTTTTTATATATAATTAGTTCGCGGTTCGTTTCATTTAATGGGTTATTATTATTATTTTATTTTATGGCTGTTGAGAATTATTTCAATTAGGTCCATTTTAAATTTGTTTATTTATGCTCAAATAAGTAATCAAGTAAATTAGCTAAACGATTTCTAACATTGGCTTGCCTAGCAAGTGTGGTGTTAGGCGCCATCACGATCTCTGAGGTTAGAAATTTGGGTCGTGACAACGACCGCACTGTAGGTTAGGTGGACCGGGGGGCTGGGTAGCATTTGTCTTATGCGATCGCGTTTAGGCTTCTGCGATCGCGGAGCTTAGGAACCCATCGCATCTCTCCTTCCGCGATCGCACAGGTATAATTCGTCCAATTAATTAAATGCCCAAAAACAGAATAGTTCATTACGAGATTTTTGCAAAACTTCACCACCCTCTTCTTCCCCAAACCCCATAGACGATTTTCAAGTTATTCTTCCACCATAACCTCTTAGGTAAGTGATTCTAACATTGTTTTCTTCCATTTTTCATCAATATTTACTAGATTCTAGGTCTAAAAACATGAAATCAAAGGTAGAATTTGGGGGTTTTGGGTAGAGTTAGGGATTTTAGAAATTTTAGGAATCCAACCTCGTTTTGGGGTCGGATTTTAAACAAATTGTATATTCGGGCTCGTGGGGGAATGGGTGATCGGATTTTGGTCCGAACCTCGTGTTTGGACCAAGCGGGCCCGAGGTCGAATTTTGATATTTTTGGAAGAATGATGGGAAATGTATAATTAGGATTTGGAATTGAATTGTTGAGTCATTATTGATATTATTGAGTCGATTATGTCTAGATACTATCGTTTCGGAGTTGGATTCGAGAGGAAAAGCGGTGCTAGAGGCTTGATTTGCATTCTTGGAGCCGAGGTAAGTGTTTGGCCTAACTTTAGTGAGGAAATAGGTGTTGGGTCGTATGTGCTACTTGTTTTATCATGTTCAATATATAGGTGAGGTGACGAGTACCTCTGCATTGTTTGTCAAGCATGCACGCGAGTCTATTTTGGTGAATTACTTGTTGTTACTCCAATATTTATTGCGTTATGAAGTAGTTTCATTCGGGAAGTTGTTTAATTGCTGAGAATACTTGTTTAAGTATTTGTGATATGATGTCTCATTTGAGGACCCAATTCATTAAGTTATGTACTCGTAAGAGATTGGTTATAGCTGAGTCCCTTGTCGGAAAAATGTTAATATTTTGGTTGATATTCCCCTTGCTGAGAATACTGGTTGATATTTCACTCTGTTGCATTCCTTACCAAGATGTTATTTGTTGTTGATTTTGGTGAGGAAGAGTGTAAAGCACGAAGGGTGATGTCGTGTATTCATTTCATTCATTGCATAGTGAGGAAGAGAGTAAAATCATGAAGGGTGATGCCGTGCCATGATTATTATTACTTTCATTTGTACATTGCATAGTGAGGAAAAGAGTAAAAGCACGAAGGGTGATGCCGTGCCATGATTTATATTGCTTTCTTTTATACATTGCATAGTGAGGAAGAGAGTAAAATCACGAAGGGAGATGTCGTGCCATGATTTATATTGCTTTCATTTATACTGTGATTGTGAGGACGGGAGTAAAAGCACGAAGGGTGATGCCGTGTACATACTTGTTTGAGTTATTATTCCTGTTGACTTGATTCTTTCGTATAGTTGTTTGATCAGTTATACATCTTTGATTCTCACTTGTTACCCCCATTACTTGTCCCCGTATTACCATGCTTAACTGTTTATTTCTTGCTATTTTCTATGGTACATATTATAGAACTGTACAGATAAATTATTGTTGCCGTGTCTAGCCTCGTCACTACTTCGCCGAAGTTAGGCTCGGCACTTTCTCAGTACATGGAGTCGGTTGTACTGATGCTACACCTGCACTTCTTTATGTTGTGCAAATCACGCAGCCGGACCCAGCAGACATTGTTAGAGGGAATATCCTTTAGTCCATACGGGTGACACCGAGGTAGTTCCGCAGGCGTTCGTGGATCTTGGTGTCACCTTCTATCTTTTTGTTTCTGTCTTATCTTTGTATCACAGACAGTTGTATTGTTCATTTCAGACTTTTGTTGTAGTAATCTTAGACGGTCCGTGAGATTTTGTGACACCAATTCTGCGGGATTATGTACGTAAATTTTGTGGCAACTATCTTATTAATATATAGACTCGCAGCTTCCGCACTATTATTAATTGTTTATGTTCATTGTTTCACTTTTAAATGGTTTAAGTAAAGAAAGTTAGTAAATTAACTCAAACGTTGGCTTGTCTAGCGGGTACCACGTTAGGCGCCATCACGGCCTGAAGGTGGGATTTCGGGTCGTGACATTAGGATAGACAAGGCACTGGCTTTACAGGAAAGTAATTGAGTCTAGGTAACTCTAGTAAAATCATCAACTAGTGTGAGAAAATAGCTGAAACCATTGTAAGTTTTAGTGTGGTATGGTCCGCTTACATCAATATGTACTAATTGGAAAGGTGCATTGATTTTGATAATACTATCTAAGAATGGTAATCTTTGTTGCCTAGCCATGGGGCAAATAGTATATAAGAAATATTGTTTAGATGTGATTTTATCATAAAGGAAAGGGATTGAAGTCATTCTATTGTTGGGAATATGCCCTAACCTTTGGTGCCAAACTAAAACCATTTTATTAGTAGTAGAATTTGTAATACAAGAGGGACTATGGGTAAGGGATCAACAGAAACATTACAAGCATTACTAGAATCATGAACAAAATGTAAAGGCATGTCTGGTAGTAGAACATACAATCCATGGGCCTCTTTACCAATTTCCAATGGCCTTTTCAGAGAAGGGTCATGTAAGGAACAAGAAAAACTGGTAAATATTGCCATACACTATAATTGAAAGAGAAGTTTGTGTAAAGAAAGAAGATTGAATTGAAATGAATGGACTAAAATGACATTATGCATAACTATATCACGTCTAAGGTACATAGAAAAAGTAGAAATGACTTTTACTTTATATCCATTTAGCAGGGTTATTAAGAAAGGAGAAGTTAAGGGTTGAATATTGTGAAGAAATTGTTTGTATGGAGTCATGTGGTTGTTGCACCAGAATCTAGAATGCAAGGTTTTCTATTGGAATTAAAAGATGCAGACAAAGAATGAGCTAAAGAATGCATTTCCTCTACCGGAAGATATGACACACCTGCAAAATGAGCATATCCACCATTGTCTGCAGCAGCACTAGCACGAGTATAGTTGGGAGAAATATGTGTCTATTGAAGTGAGGTCATGAGATGGTTATATTGTTCTTTGCTAAACCCATGAACTGGAGCCTCATATTTTTTGAGAACAGTGGGAGAGAAAGATGATTCCTCCATGTGGACACATGAAGCATATATATTGTTCTTTGTGAACTTGAAATCAGAAGGAAAACCATGAAGTCTGTAACACTTCTCTATGGTGTGACCAGTTTTCTTACAATACTTGCAAGATACAGTAGTAGATGATGAAGTCTTCTTGGATTCAAAATTGACTCTCTGAGTGTATTGTTTATTACGAAGAAGTTGAGTTGATGGAACAGAGAAAGATGCTGAATTAGTTGAAAACCCAGGAGAGAAAGGATGAGTCTCTTTATGACTTTCATCTTGTTGTAGAATATAATAAGCTTTACTGGTTGAAGGATATGGGGACATCGGATGCTACTTTTAGCTGTTGAGTAGGAATCATTCAGTCCACTCAAGAACTGAAAGAGATATTGATCTTCAATGAACTTTGGCAGGGCACCACATGAACATGTGGGGCCAACATATGCAGAGTTCAACTCATCCCACAGACTTCTCATCTTAGTGAAGTAGGTGGATATATCAGAAAACCCTTGAATGGTATAACTGATATCCCGTTGGAGTTGAATATACTTAGACCCAATAAATTGTCCGAACCTTTCATTTATGTCCATCCATAAATCCTTGGCAGTACTAAGACACATAACACTTATAGTAATCTCCCTAGTTAGTGAATTAGTGATCCAGTCCTTGACCATATTGTTTCACCTTTCCTAGAAAGGAAAATAGGGAGAGTCGGGTGCAGGTTGGGCTATTTTTCCTAGTGATTAGTCCTAGTTTTTTCTTAGCTGAGAGAGATGTTAGCATACTACTGCGCCATATAACAAAACTAGTTCCATCGAAAGGAATTGTAACCATCTGAACACCAGGACTATCAGAAGGATGTATGTATAAAGGATGGGATGGATCTAGGGTAAATTCAGTAAAACCATAAGAATTTGATGGTACGTTTGCATGCAACTCAGTATTTTCCATATTATTACTCATTTCAGCAGAAATGTTGAACAATCGGCAGACGTTGAATAACAGTAGGAGAAATTATCAAATATAGAAACTTTGTTGAGAGATAAGAACCGATGAATTATATCAACAAGCACAGCAAAAAATCGAAACTCAAAAAACCCTAATATGCGATTATGTGTACTAGAAAATAAAATTGTACCGATCTTCTTCATAACCTGAAGAAGTAAGGCCAATCATACATCAATAGTTGAAGAGATGGAAGTGAATTGCCCAGAAATCCTCAAATTTATCACCAAAAAAGAAGAATCGTAAAACAAGATGAAAATGCGAAGAAACCCTAGCACGGTTACCATCAGTCTAGAGCTGAAGACAAAACGGATTGATTGACCCGCTATGATACCATGTTAAGATGAATACGGAGCAAAAATAAAAGGAACAAATGCACAAGAAAACCCTATCTTCCATGAGAGAGGATAAACGAAGAGAGAGAAAGGAATTTTTTTATTTCATTAATTGTGTTCCATATTTCTAACCAAACTCACTATATATAAGAGTGGAATGGGTCGTCATATACAGAACGGAAAAAAATGGGCCTTATTATGTTATATCCAACAAACTTTGTATGTGTACAAGTAGGCACATTAACTTGTCTCTACTTTGTCAGTTTAACACTCTAACTTATAAAATGATCATTTAGACACATCCAAAATTTATGTGCCACATCATCATTTGTGTTTACGTGTTCAACTTTATTAAAGTTGAGATGCCTACTTGTGCACACTCAAAGTTGGAGGGCATATTTGCCAGTTGAGACCAAGTTAGAGCGCCATTTTATGTATTATGCCGATCTCATTTTCCAAAAAATTCAAACTCAATAAGGATGAATCATTTGACTCATGCTCACTAATTATTAACGTTGTTAATTCTTTGGGAGAAATAAATTGTACAAGATCCATAATCACTCCCCTTTGCCTCTATAAGTGTTCGGCCATATACAGTCAAACCTCTCTATAACAGCCTCATTTGTTTCGAATATTTTTGGATGTTAAAATAAATTGTTGTTATAAAGAATATATATTATAACATAACATAAAAATTGATTTCGTAAAAGCTTGGCTTTTTATAGTGAAGTGTTGTTATATAAGGATATTGTTATAGACAGGTATGACTGTACACGAGTTATGCATTTTTTGTTTCCTTCTTGCTTCATATTCTGTTAATGCAATGTGGTTTGCTTTCACATGTGATTATGTTAAAAGGAAGATTAGCAATAAAGTGGACACATTTGGGAGCCAGAGATCGACATTGTTTACCTTGAAAATGGTATTAATAATTATATTTGATTTTGTGGTTCTAAAAATATGTGATTTATTTTAATAATAGTTGTTAGGCGATAAATGCTAAGTGTGAGTAAAGAAAATAAGATATGCACACCAACGCTATCACAAGGCTGGGCCTCGAGCTGGCTAGAACTAGGCCTCGAGGTCCGGTTATAACGAGCAATCGATGAAGAAACGCCGGTATCGGAGGCCTCGATGATAGTCTTTTGTGGTTAATAATGAGAAATAAATGAAGAACAACAAATGAAGAGAATAAACAAAGGGCAATGAATCTATAGAGTAATTGTTGAGCACGTTTAGGCAAGAAAAACAGAGAATGTTCTATTGTATTGAATATTCATGTGTGTTACAAAATGACAAAGGTCCTTTCTATATAGGAGGGGGAATCCCAACATAGTACATGTATAATTATGACAAGGTAATGTCATTGGTACAGCTGTATAATAGCCAGTACGGACTTGTACTATTCTTGCAGACTTGGTCAGCTCTAACCACGTGCCTTTGAGAATTTCTCGTCTTTTCATGACGGTCTTCGATTTTTATCCCGCCTCGAGGTATACTGGGATGAGCCTTCGATATATTTTCTCGAGGGGTGCACATTAGGGTTGACCCTAAAAGTCTGCTCTGAACCCATCGAGACCGACCTCGAGACATCGTACGAGCATTAAAATTGGCCTTCCCCGGTTTTGACCATATAGAGATAGTCCCCGCATTTCTTGGAATGAAATGAAAAGGAACTATCTGAATTCTCCTATTCTTCAATGCCTCCACCATTACGTCAGTTACGTCATGTAAGTGATTGATGTGACAAAAGGGTTGTCTAAAAGTCACGTTCGCACGACTCTTGAAAAGCCTCGAATTGATTATGGTGGTTGGTTGTCTTTTGGCTTTTCCCAACGCACAAGATTGGCCCCTATAAATACTCCATCCTTCGACTCTTACTTTTCACCATATCTTCAAACCTTCAAAAATCTCTTCTTACTTCTTTCTTGTGTTCTTCTCCTAATTAGTTTTTCTCTTTTCCTCTGAACTCTTCCAGCAAGAATAGTGAAGACCTCTAAAATCGTTCCCCAAGATGATAAAGTTTCTTCGTCCTCACGCTCATCTAAGGGAAAGGCCATAGTACATCCTCGTCTCGAGGATTGCATCCCAGATTCTGTGAGACATCCTCCGATTTCAAGGTTGACAAGCCTTCTTCTAAACCGGGACGGTGTGAACCCATGTCCCGATACATTAGCCTGATAACAGACACCGGGAAGGTAAAGTCTGATTGCCGCTAGGGAGAGGTGGTGCAAGTGGAGATTCCCTCTCGGGAGGAAGGCATAACGACACATAAAGTCGGCTTCCTTAGTGTGTACACCTATCCATTCACCCTAGGTCCGGTAGAGCCATCCTCGCTATCGATAGACCCCGTGATCCTCGATTTCTGCAGGAAATATCGAGTGACACTTGGCCAAATCCATCCATCATTTTGGTGCATTGTTACATGATCAGTCACTTTCCAAACATGGTCGAGGGGATGAATTTTACCCTCGACCATCTGATTAGGATGTATATCCCCCGAATTTATTGAGGCGGTCTGATTAAGCTTCAACGTTGAGCCTCGAAGGTTCTCTTTGCTTGCACCGACGAAGACAAGGACAGAGGAAGGATGAAACGATTTGTCTGAGTTAGGACCTCGGATCTGATTCCTGTTGAAAGGATGATATTACCTGAGGAATGGAATATGAATCTTAAGTGAACATGTCAATTAAGTATTTTCTCTTTTCTTTGGACAACCTTTCCCTCGAACTAACTTCCTTCAATGATGCAGCTACCGTGTGGTATCCTGGAGCGGTCAAGGATCTCTCGGACTGAGTTTGCCAGCTCGATTCAACCTTCCTGTATGCTAAGCACGTATGGCGCGACCTGGTCAAGGCCCGATGGGAAGCCAAAAATCATGGTGAGGTTTTACTCCTACTGTGCTTGAACTCTTTGAAGGAGATACCCCTTGATCGTATTTTCATTTTTTGTACCTATGTTTTGTGTGTGTGCAGGCCTGGGAGAGGCCTCTTTGATGAGGTAAGCCCCCTTCGGGGAGGCAGACACCCCAAAATCTTCCAAGGAGAAGAAGAGAAAGAAAAAATCACCAACTCATTCCCCGGAACCGAAGAAGGCTAAAGCTCAAAAGCCTGAGGTCGATTCAGTGGCCTTATCTTTGAAAGTAGAAGAGAGACCCCGAGCTGGGGGTGAAGAGAAAGATGACTCCTCGCTAGCATCTGGGAGAAGAGGAAGCATGATTGCTTCAAATCTTGCTGAGTCGATGGCTATTGAGCCGGAGGCTCCTAAACCAGAAGTTGCTGATGTTCTCCTACCACGGGTCGAAGAGGCTCTCGAAGGTGGGTCGGATAATGTCCTTGAGACGGTCGACAGCCAAAACACACCCCGAGCTGAGGGGCACTTAGTGGATGAGCTCGGGGAGCCCAGTTCTGGAGCTCCCTGTAGGCAACAGAAGGCCTGATCGATCCAACCAGGGTTAATGATGTAGGTGATTCTCCACTGGGTACGACATTTTCTCCGAGGGAGATACAGGATGTCCATAATATAGAGACTTCTCATGCGGGGGCGTCCCTCGGGGAGAATGACGTGTTTGAAGGACTCTTCACTGGGGTTGAAGAAAACCCCAAGTTTAATGCCTCTCTTATTTTCGAGGAAGCCGAGAAGCTCTGCAAACAGGTAATCTTTCATCGACTATGCTCTGAGCTCCGATACTCATCTTTCTAATTTTATTCCTTTACGCTTTCAGGATATAGTGCTTTACAATCAGGCCTTTGCTAAGTCCCAAGCTGAGTTGACCCACTATGAGAAAGAGCGTAGGAGGCTCTCATCAGAGGCTGAGGAGCTCAGAGCTATTTTTACCAAAAATGAGGAAGAACTTCATGACCTTCGGGCTCGTTTGGAGACATTGTCTCGAGAGCGGGCCGATCTTGCTGAGCAGGTAATAGAGTCTTCGTATGTTTTTATTTTCGTGCTTGTCCGACTTTAGCATTTAACACCTTTGGGTTGATTTTTGCAGCTTGAGAAGAAAGATGTCCTGATGAGGGAGTGGCTCGGAGCCAGGGATATTGAGATTCTCAAACTCAAAAAACGTGTGGACGAGATAGCCTCCGAGAGAGATACCCTCCACGGGAAGTTGACCTCGGTCGAGCATCATATTCAGGATGCAAGAGCGGAAAGTAGTAAGTATAAGGATCTCCATGTTGAATCGGTCGACGCGCTATCTGCAGCCAAGTCCGAACCCGATGCGCTCATATCCTCGTACCGAAAAGATGTTGCCGTTGCAAATGCTCGAGCCAAGAAGGTATCTGAACAGGCCGAGTTTGAACTAACCCGAGCCCTGGAGTACGCACGATTAAGATCTCGGAGACAGGCTCTTGAGGATATACATGCAGGGGAATTGATTTGGCTGCTGAGATCGAGAGGGTGAAGGCCCTAGAGGAAGAATCTGCAACTCTGCTCTCTTCTGATGATGGTTCAACCAGTGATTCGACCAACGGCTCGGAGGATGATAGAGATGAAGGTGAAGTCCCCGAGGGGGAGGAGGTCGTTGATGTTCTGGCGGCCGAGGGCCAAGCCGTTGGAGGCACAACTTCTGAGGGAGCTCCGTCCGGTCAAGTGACCACGGTGGTAGATTAGGTTTTTATTTGTTCCTTTTTTGTGTAAGTGCTCCAAGCGTGAGACATGTAAATATGTCTTTGTGTACCTTTATTATATGTATATAAGGATCTTTGCTTTTCGTCACTTCTTGTCTTCCCTTTGCCTTTTTGGAATAATGTTTGATGCTTATCGATAACCAGTCTGATGTGTCAGGCTTATAATATGAACCCCTTAGGGTTTCATGCTCGATGAATAATCGATAACAGTTGACTGTTTGGTGTTCGATCCTCGAGTCAAATTCGACCCGGGGCTATCGACTCTTAGGTTTTTAACACATTGGCCCTTAGGCTCTTTAGGTCGGCCCTTAGGCTCTTTAGGCTGGCCCATAGGCTCTTACGCATTGGCCCTTAGGCTTTTTAGGCTAGCCCTTAGGCTCTTACGCATTGGCCCTTAGGCTCTTTTTAGATAGCGTCGATGCAACCTCTGATATGGCTGTAGTTTTCCCTCATTTTGTCTAAAGACTTTTGAAGTTTCTGTGTTCGTCTGACTCTTCGATGACTCACAAAAGAACCTCGATTACGAGTCGATATGTGACGACAGTTGAGTACCTCGGGAGGTTTACTCGGAGGCGGATTTTTCAAAGCCTTTTCATTTAACGCTAATTATTTCGAAGCCTTTTCATTGTTCGAAGACGATATTATCGAAGCTCCTATTCTTATGCCGAGGGTAGTCTGATTAACCAGTTTTTTTCGAAGTATTTTCAAAGTATTTGAAATCCTTTAATTTTATGGAGGCAATCAGACGTCTCCGAGCCGTGTTAATTCGGTCGTAGCCTTTTAATTTGACCGTAGTCTTTTTGTTTGGCCGTAACCTTTAGTCCCTGAATGAGATGACCTCGGCGTCTATTTCGAGGGTATGCCATTTTAGGGGTCTTACAAGTTCGAATATATAGCCTTGGCCTTAATATTGGGGTTATGCCTTTTAAGGTCTTACAAATTTGAGTGTGCCTCGTTGAGGTCTTATAATTGGTATTGCCTTATTGAGGGCTTATGCTTACGGGCTCGGAGTCGCCTCATTGAGGGCTTACGGGCTCGAGGTTGCCTCATTGAGGGCTTACGGGCTCGAGGTTGCCTCATTGAGGGCTTATAGGATCGAGGTTTCCTCATTGAGGGTTTACGGGATCGAGGTTGCCACATTGAGGGCTTACGGGCTTGAGGTTGCCTCATTCTGGTTTTATGAGTTCGAGTTTTCGACGGCTCGATGAGTTGACTTTCGATCACGGTCCCCGAGTGTTCGAGAATTTTCGGCCCTTGATCCGTTTTGCGTGAAAGTAGTGAACTTCTTTGGAGCATAGAGCGTTTTTGAATAGCAAAGATGCTTCTTCGATTATTTGATATATGTGTACATGTTTTTTCCTTCGGAGGCTTGACTGTTCTACATGGACACGGTTCATTTGACCGTTTGGCCCAATACAATATTCTCCTATCGAGGCCCTCTTAGGCATAACTTGATTTCTTCGGGAAGATAACTCCGAGGGTGATTCCCCCCAGTATTCGAGGTTGATTGAAAAAAAGCCTTGAATACTTGGTGAGTTCTCCTTAGGTAGAATATAGATGTTTCCTCATTAAAACCTTGCCGGTAAAACCCTTTTGGGATAAAACACGATCGAAGGGAAAAAAAGTGCAACGCATGTTTTAAAACCCAAGGTCTTCGAGTCGAAAGATGCTTCAGTGTCTCTTATAGAACACCTGTGAAAAATTTGTGTGAAACACAAAATGGAAAGTGATAAGGTTATACCTTAGCAATAATAGCATTTGAGCATCGATATGTTCCAATTGCTTGATAGTTGCTCGCCCTCCATGATGCAAAGTTTGTAGGACCCTTTTCCTACTACTCTGAGGACGCGGTACGGTCCTTCCCAGCTCGGGCCCAGCTTCCCTTCATTTAGGTTTTGAGTGTTGAGGGTGACTTTCCTTAGGACTAAGTTCCCGACTCTGAAGTGCCAGAGGTTTGTTCTCATGTTATAGTATCTTTCGATCCTTTGTTTTTGGGCATCCATTCAAACTAGTGAAGCCTCTCGCCTTTCATCTAATAGTTCGAGGGATTTAGTCATGGCCTCGTTGTTCGAGTCCTCAGTGGCATGTTGAAATCCGGCGCTTGGCTCCCCGACCTCGACTGGTATCAAAGCCTCAGACCCACATACCAAAGAGAACGGTGTCTCTCCTATGCTTGTCTTCGAAGTAGTTCGATATGCCTATAGTACATCGGGAAACACCTCTCTCCATTTTCCCTTCGTAATTTCTAACCTCTTTTTCAAATTTTGAATGATGGTCTTGTTCGTGGACTCGGCATGTCCATTTGTGCTTGGGTGGCAGGGCGTTGATAGGATCCTTTTGATTTTATGATCTTCGAGAAACTTCGTCACCTAGATGTCGATGAACTGCTTCCCGTTATCACATGTAATCTCGGAGGGGATCCGAAATCGGCATATGATGTGGTCCCAGATAAAGTCGGTGACTTCTTTTTCTATTATCTTCTCTAAGGCATGTGCTTCAACCCATTTCGAGAAGTAGTCAGTCATAAACAGGTTAAATCTAGCTTTACCTGGCGCCATTGGTAGGGGGCCGACAATGTCCATCCCCCACTTCATGAACGACCATGGTGATAAGACCGGATGTAGTTGTTCGTCGGGTTGGTGAATCATTGGTGCAAACCTTTGGCATTTATCACACCTTTGAACAAATTCCTTGGTGTCCTTATCTATGTTGTCCCAATAGTATCCTTCTCTAATCACCTTTCGAACTAAAGAATTGGCACCAGAATGATTTCCACAGCTGCCCTCGTGGATTTTTCGAAGCACATACTCGGTGTCCCCTGGTCCCAAGAATACTTCTAGGGGTCCGTCAAAGGTCCTTCTATATAGAGTTCCATTCTCGTCGAGTTAAAATCGAACTGCTTTGGTTCAAGGGTCCTTGATTCTTTTGGGTCCGTGGGCAGCTTCCCGCTTCTCAAATAATCGATGTACTTGTTCCTCCAATCCCATGTCATACTCGTGGAGTTGATTTAGGCATGGCCTTCTTCAACCAACGACTTGGATATCTGTACGACAGCTCCGGGGAGTATGTCATCTTCTTCGACGGATGATCTCAGGTTTGCGAGCGCATCGGCCTCGTTGTTTTTCTCTCGAGGTATGTGGACTAGAGTCCATTATTTGAAGCGATGCAGTGTGACTTGAAATGTGTCTAAGTATTTGTGCATCCTGTATTCTCGAACCTCGAAGCTCCCATTTACTTTGTTTACTACAAGAAGGGAATCACATTTTGCTTCGATGACTTCTACTCCTAGGCCCTTGGCCACTTCGAGACCTGCAATCATAGCCTCATACTCGGCCTCGTTGTTAGTCAATTTCGTAATTTTTATAGATTGTCTAATCATGCTGCCAGTAGGTGGTTTCAGAACTATGCCGAGCCCGGACCCTTTCACGTTCGAGGCAACGTCAGTGAATAGGGTCCATACCCCTGATGATGTACCCGTTTTTAGTAAGTGTTATTTCTCTACCTCAGGCACAAGGGAAGGTGTAAAGTCGGCCACGAAGTCCACCAAAATTTGGGACTTGATAGTCATTCAGGGTTGATACTCGATATCATACCCTCCGAGTTCAATGGCCCATTTGGTCAATCGACCCGAAAATTCAGGCTTATGCAAGATGCTTCGAAGAGGATATGTTGTTAAAACACATATACGATGACATTGAAAGTAAGGCTTCAATTTTTGAGATGCACTTATTAATGCAAGAGCTAATGTTTCTAAGTGTGGACACCTGGTTTCAGCATCTCCTAGAGTCTGACTTACGTAATAGACAGGGAATTGCGTACCTTGTTCTTCTCGAACAAACACACCACTTACTGCTACTTCGGATATGGCCAAATACAAGTACAACGTTTCATCCTCCTTCGGGGTGTGGAGCAAAGGCGAGCTTGAGAGATACCGCTTTAATTCCTCTAAGGCATGTTGGTATTCCGGAGTCACTCGAAGTTGTTTTTCTTGTTGAGTAAGGAAACAAAGTGGTGGCTTCGATCTGATGACCTCGAAATGAACCAGCCCAAAGTCGCTATCCGCCCGGTCAGCCGTTGTACGGCCTTCACATGTTCACCACCGTGTTTTCTTTGATTTCCTTGATTTTGTCGGGGTTGATCTTGATCCCCCTATTCAACACCATAAAGCCTAAAAATTTGCCCGACCCTACTCCGTAGGCACATTTCTCGGGGTTGAGCTTCATATTGTAGCTTCTAAGAATATTGAATGTTTCCTGCAAATGAGTCAAATAGTCCTCTGCGCGCATGTACTTAACTAGCATGTCGTCAATGTAAACTTCCATAGACTGGCCTATTTGATGTTCGAACATCTTATTAACTAGGTGTTGGTACGTGGCTCCTACGTTGTTTTAGTCCGAAGGGCATTACATTATAGCAGTATGTACCATACTTCGTGAGGAACAACCTATCCTCTGGGTTTATTTGAATTTGATTATACCTGGAGTAGGCATCGAGAAAAGTGAGGATCTCGTGGCAGGTCGTGGCATCGATCAAGCGATCGATGTTGGGCAAAGGGAATGAGTCTTTAGGGCATGCGTTATTTAAGTCTTTATAATCTACGCACATCCTTAACTTATTTCCCTTTTTGGGAACCATTACTACATTAGCCAACCATTCGGGGTATTTTACCTCCCTAATTGATCCTATCTTGAGGAGTTTGTTACCTCATCTTTGATGAACGCATGTTTTACCTCGGACTGAGGCCTCCTTTTTTGCTTCACTCGTCTGAACTTGGGGTCGACGCTTAATAGATGGGTGGTTATTTCCGACGGGATCCTGTCGTGTCTAAATGGGACCAAGCAAAGCAATCAATGTTGTTAATAAGAAATTGGTTGAGTTTTTTCCTGAGTTCGGGGGTTAATCCCGTTCCCAGGTATACCTTTTGATCTGGAAGATGCTCGATCAAAACGACATGTTCGAGTTCTTAGACCGTCGATTTAGTTGAATCCGACTGGTGGCAACGAAGGTTCGAGGAGTGAGGAAGTCTTCTTCGTCGTCCTGGTTCGAATGTTCACACACCACCAGTTCTTCAGGGGTCAGCCTGTTTTCTGACTTATCCAGGACGGGGAGAGTTGATGTTGGTGCCATGTCGTGTACCGCGAACATCTCCTTTGTTGCATGATGCTCTCCATACACCGTTTTTACACTATCCTTTGTTGGGAATTTCATCATCTCATGAAGAGTCGATGGTACCGCCCTCATGCTGTGTATCCACGGTCTTCCAAGTAAGGCATTGTACCTCATTCCGCCTTCAATGACATGACGTTTGGCATCCTGAACTTTATTGGACACGTGGACTCGGAGGATAATTTCCCCCTCCGTTGTCTCGCTTGCCATATTGAATCCATTGAGGACTCGAGAGGTGGGTTTGATCTGATTGAGAAGTCTAAGCTGCTCCACCACCTTCGACCTGATTATATTGGCCGAGCTACCTGGATCCACGAGCACATGTTTAACTTGAACATTATTCAAAAGAAAAGAAACTACAAGTGCATCATTATATGGTTGGGACAAGGCCTCGATGTCTTCTTCTTTGAATGCAATAGTGTCCTCGGGTATATAGCTCCGAGTTTGCTTTTTTGTTGCGGTGGATACTTTGGCCCGTTTGGACATGGGTCCCTGTGGGACGTCGGTTCCTCCAACGATCATGTGAATGATGTGCTGAGGTTCTTCTGGTTCATTCTTTTTAATTGCCTTTCTTTCTCGAAAGTGGTCCTTGGCTCGATTGCTGATGAATTCTCAAGGGTGCCCTTCGTTGATCAGCCTGGCCACCTCCTCTCGAAGCTGCCTACAATCCTCGGTCTTATGACCATGGATTCCATGGTATTCACTCATTAAGTTGGGGTTCCTTAGAGAAGGATCCGACTACGCGGTCTTTGGCCATCTGGTATCCCTGATTTTACCCATAGCCGATACGATGTCCGAGACATCGATGTTGAAGTTGTATTCCGACAATCGGGGTGCCTCCGTTGGCCTCGAATGTTTGTCAAACCCGATCTTGCTCATGAGTCCCCGGGAATTTTGGCCTCGATCTACTCCACTATCATTTCAAGGTATGTTCCGCCTCAAAATGTCTCTCCGATATTTGGCGTATGGCTGATACCTTTCTTTGCTTGATCTCGACTCCCTTTCTGTAGACATTGATTTTTTTGTTAGGATCCTGCTTGGATATACAGAGCCAGAGGGGGCTCCCAATTGGTCGTCCTCGACCCTGATCTTCGATTGATATCTGTAGTGTACATCTGCCCAAGCCACAACGAGATACTCAATCAAATTTTGCTTTAGCTACTTCGAGGCTATCTAGATTTGTTCGTTCAAGCCCTGAGTGAAGGCCTGCACTGCCTAGTCATCGGAGACTGATGGTAATTCCATTCGCTCCATATGAAAGCGAGATACAAATTCCATTAGCATCTCGTTTTCTCTCTGTTTGATTTTAAAGACATCGGACTTCCTCGTAGAGACCTTGATGGCACCGACATGTGCCTTTACAAAAGAGTCTGCCAACATGGCAAACGAATCCATTGAATTCGGGGGTAGGTTATGATACCACATCATGTCTCCCTTCGAGATTGTTTCTCAATTTTTTTTTAACAAGACAGATTCAATCTTGTCATCCTTTAGGTCATTTCCTTTTACAGCACAAGTATAAGTAGTGATGTGCTCATTGGGGTCAGTGGTCCTGTTATACTTCGGAATATTGGGCATTCTGAATTTCTTCAGGATGGGATTCGGAGCCGCACTCGATGTGAATGGTTTTTGCACGAACCTCTTTGAATCTACGCCCTTTAGGATCGGGGGTGAGCCCGGAATCTGATCGACCCTTGAGTTATCAGGTCTCCACCTTTTTGTCGTTAGCTTCTATCTTCTTTTCTCCCGATTCAATCCTCTTTGTGAGGTCCTCGAGCATCTTCATTATGACGGGGTCTACTGCTGACCCGTTGATACTCGATTTTTTCGGCGCCTGCTCGACTCGAGGAGCCGTTTCCGGTGTTGTTGTGCTTGGAGTTTTTTGTTGACTTTGCAGCTGAGCAATAGCCACTTGTTGTGCTTGTAACATCTCAAAAATGACATGAAGGCTAACTTCTCTTTCCTCCCGAGCTGGAGTCCTCTGCGCTTCATGTTGGTTTTCCCCGCGCACACTTCCGTCGGTATGAGATCTTATATCGACATGTTGAGCATTGCGTGAGCCCACGTCGACGGGGATTGGTGCTGGTGCAATCCCTGGGTTTTGCAGTGGTACACCGGCGCCTGAGGCAGCTACACCGTTTTCTCCATGATCCTCAGGATTGTTGTTTTCGTGTGCATTTACTGAGTTAGACATTCCGTGACCTGAAATCAAAGATTCTTGGACAAGAAAAAGTGTGAAAAATAACTTGTGTTTTCAGAAAACTAGCACTACAACAATCGCTATTATTTTTAGCCCCACGGTAGGCGCCAAATTGTTTACCTTGAAAAAGGTATTAACAATTATATTTGATTTTGTGGTTCTAAAATATGTGATTTATTTTAATAATAGTTGTTAGGCGATAAATGCTAAGTGTGAGTAAAGAAAATAAGATATGCAAACCAACGCTAGCATAAGGCTGGGCCTCGAGATGGCTGGAACTGGGCCTCGAGGTCCGGTTATAACGAGCAACCGATGAAGAAACGCCGGTATTGAAGGCCTCGATGATAGCTTTTTGTGGTTAATAATGAGAAATAAATTAAGAACAACAAATGAAGACAATAAATAAAAAGCAATGAATCTATAGAGTAATTGTTGAGCACGTTTAGGCAAGAAAAGCAGAGAATGTTCTATTGTATTGAATATTCATGTGTGTTACAAAATGACAAGGGTCCCCTTTATATAGGAGGGGGAGAATCCCAACATAGTACATGTATAATTATGATAAGGTAATGATATTGGTACAGTTGTATAATAGCTCCATACGGACTTGTACTATTCTTGCAGACTTGATCAGTTATAACCACGTGCCTTTGGGAATTTCGCGCCTTTCCATGACGGTCTTCGATTTTTATCCAGCCTCGAGGTATGCTGGGATGAGCCTTCGATATATTTTCTCGAGGGGTGCACATCGGGGTTGACTATCAGATTCTACTCTGAACCCATCAAGACTGACCTTGAGACACCGCAGGAGTCTTAAAATCGGCCTTCCCCGATTTTGTCTGTATAGAAACATCAAGATGATGAATCCACTTTTTGATGGTTTTGATTTCCAATTAATATTTTAAAATTGTATATCACAAAATTGTCCAGGTAGACATGCCAATTTATGTATTATAATAATGTAGAAATAAACGTCTCAATTGTGTGCTAAAGCCAAGAATAAAAGGAGAGAAATTTAAAAATAGCTAGATTTACAAGTGGTTATTCAAAAATAGTTACAGTTTCAAAAGTAATCGAAATTTAGTCACTTTTCATGTAAAGATAAATCTGAACGAAAACATTGTTCAAAATCTGAAAAATACTCCAGCATAATATACTGGAATTCCAATATAATATACTGGAAGCATAAGTATACTGGAACTTCAGTATATTATACTGGAGTTCCAGCATAATATAATGGACTTCCAGCATAATATACTGGAGTTCCAGTATAATATACCGGTCCAGCAAAATATGTTGGAAGTTCATACATTATGTGCCGCAATCTCTAGTATATTATGGTGGAACTTTCTGCGTGTGGAGTTTCAACATAATATACAGGAAGTTCATACACAGGTGCACTGATTCCCGGTATATTATGCTGGAACTTTTCGTATTGCAGCAAAATAGTGACTATTTTTCAATGAGTTTGCAAACACTGACTATTTTTGAATGATCAATTTCAAAACTAACTAGCCCGTATTATTTTTACGAATAAAAGCAACAGCCTATCTTTTCTATACCCAATATTTTTTATTTCTTTTAAGAATTGAATGTAATCCGAATCGCTGAAAACATTATAATCCGATTTTATTGACTGGTTTAAAAATAAAACAAATTACAATCAAATTTTTTCTTTGTTTTGAGAAATCAAATCTGATTCGCGTGATTAATTCAAAAATCAAATCTGATTCGTCTGCTATTAAGGAGTTGACCAAATGATCTAATCAAAATTAAGGAGACTAAGGCCTCATTTGTTTTTTTAAGATCAAGATATTTGAATTTGACTACACATCTAAATATTAAAATGCATATTAAGATCTAAATACTAAATGATTAAGACTGTTTGATTTTAACATCTGAATATATAAAGTTTATCTTCATTTGAAAGTTAATAAACATAAAATTCAAATGAAATACTTTTTAATATAATATTGTATCAATCAAATATATAGTTTCTAAAAATTCGATATAGTTATTGGTGGTGTTAACTAATGGCAGTACTTGTGAATGCCGACTAGAGGCGTTGGTTGGTGGTAGTTTTGGTTGATGGTAGTGGTGCATGGTAGTAGCTAAAGGTGATTGATAGTGATAGCGATTATGATTATGTATGGTGGTGATGGGTGGTGATAGTTAATAATGGCGGGTGGTAGTGATAGTTGTGGTTGAGGAAGGTGATGGTGGGTGGTGGTAGTTTATAATTATGGACAGTGTTGACTGGTTATTGATGGTGATAGGGTAGTTAGTTGTGGTAGTTGGTGGATGAGTGTTGGTTGTGGTAGAGAATGATGGTGGTGGGAGTGGCGGGGATGGTGAGTGTGATAGTGGATGATGGTGGCGGCTATGATTGAGAATGATGGTGGTGGCAGGTGGCTTGGTGGTAGTTGATAATGGTGTTTAATAATGAATCTGGATGATAGCATCTTAATGAAATTAAATCTCTATTATATGTCTTAATCATACAGACTTATTCATACCCAATAAATGGTTGTGGAGTAAAAAAAAACAAATACACTTAATAATTAAAATCTGAATAATTAAGGTTCAGACTTTAAAAATACATGTACTTAATGTCTGAGATCTTAATGATCAAAATTCAGACCTCTAGTGCAAACAAATTAGGCCAATCCGGCCTCTGTCCCTATTCTAGTTAACCCCTAATTCAAGGAGTCCAGAACCTTTTTGCTATTTTTTGGGACAAAAGTTACCTTAATGTGTGTAAAAAAAATGTTCTGCGCTATACTTTAACGGTGTTTTGACTGTTAAAGTATAGCGCGGTACAAAACCGCGTTATTTATGTATAGTGCATTAAAAGACTGCGTTATAGGTATAACACTTTAAAAACTCGCACCATTATTGTAAATGCTGAGTGGTCTAATGGTTAAAGAATACCTAAGAAGTTTGTTTTGGCCTTGAGGTGATGGGTTCAAATACCTACACCAGCATTTCTTTATTTTCCTATTTCAATTTCTTTTTCATTTTTCATTTCTATTCATTATTTTGTTTAAGTATTTAGATATAACATTTATTTTCCTATTTCTTTTTTATTTTTCATTTTTTTTAAGTATTTAGATTTTTATTTTTCATTTTTTTTCATTATTTTGTTTAAGTATTTAGATATAACCTTTATTTTCCTATTTATTTTTTATTTTTTATTTCTTTTCATTATTTTGCTTAAGTATTTAGATATAAATACTTTAATAGAGAAGCCTTTTATTATTTCATAAGAGAATTTTAACTATAAAATATTATTCTCTAATATATATATATATTATTCTCTTAAGAAAATTTTAACTATAAAATAAAACTCATAATTATAATTTGAAAACAAAAGAAGAAAAAAATAATTTTGTTTTACGTATAACACAAAATAACAACTATTAAAAATGTCGGTTGATTTTTTAAAGAAATAATAAAAGAGTTCTCTATTAAAGTATTTATATCTAAATACTTAAATAAAATAATAAAAAAAATAAGAAAATAAAGGTTATATCTAAATACTTAAACAAAATAATGAAAAGAAATGAAAAATGAAAATCTAAATACTTAAACAAAATAATGAAAAGAAATGAAAAATGAAAAAAAAAATTAGAAAAATAAAAATTATATCTAAATACTTAAACAAAATAATGAATAGAAATAAAAAAAAAATAGGAAAATAAAGAAATACTGGTGTAGAGATTTGAATCTAGCACCTCAATACCAAAGCAACCTTCTTAGGTATCCCTTAATCATTGGACCACACAATATTTACATGTATAGTACGGGTTTTTAAATCTTATACCTATAACGCAGTCTTTTAATGCGTTATATATAAATAACTTAATTTTGTACCGCGCTATACTTTAACGGTGACTTTTTATTTACATATATTAAGGTAACTTTTGTCCAGAAAAACAACAAAAAGGTTCCGCACTCCTAATAATTCAAGTTTAATTTATATGTACGGACAATCCTAACCTTTTCAATACGCGTCATTCCCATGATTGTGAATACTTTTTCTGAATGATGAATATTAAAATTGAGCTAAGTGTTTTCTTTTCAATAATAAACCGCTTTTAGATTCAGAGAAGGCCAAAGAGAAAAGGTTTAATGATATAAAAAAATTGGTACATCTAGTATGAAAAACGAAATTCTACCATTAATAATTCGAATAATTTTATTATTTTATTGGATTAACCTACTTTCAAATATACCCTATAGGATTTTGTAGCTTAAATAATTGATCGTAGAAAACATGGGATTATAATATAGTCCATATAGAGCGACCCATGTCATAATATTCAATATCTTTCCTCCACATGTAATAAACAAATTATATATGCTGGTCTTTTCTAATAAGAGCAACGTGACATCCAGTTAGAGAACAAGGTGATTAGAAGATTCAGAAAGGATATGATCTCCCATTTTTAAGTTATTAAATTAATAAAGTAAAGATTCTTTGGTTGATAGCTTTATAACGAAGGGTGGACGTTCGAGCAGTTCGGATGGATATGAGATTTTCGGTTTGAATTTTTAATTTTTAGATTGAAGAAATGACAATTCAAATAAGTTCAGATTAGATCGAATTTTTTAAGTTCGATTTCGAATTAATTGGCTTGAATATTATGAATTTTCGATTTTGAGCGTATAAATTGAGGGTTTTTTACTTTTTACAAAAATAAATATCCAAATGAAGTACTCATATTAAATTGCCTGAAAAGTTTCTCGTTCTTGCCGCAATCATCCAAATAAAGTATTCAAGTAATAAAATTATTATCAAAATACAACATATACATTAATACAGCTGATAAGAAGTAGAAATAGTAAAATCATGTCCAAATAGAAAGTTTTCTGATAGTAACTTAGTAATTAGTATTGAATATATGAGATAATATTTAATGGGTAGGATATTGATCTTATAACTATTTGTTACGTGTTAGTCCAGATTTTCTTACCATAATTGGTTTTCCTATCTCATGAAAGAAATGACAACATATCTGCCATAATTTGAGTTTTTCTTTTCCTAGAAGGAAAATATAATTTTTCCATATTTGGCTAGTCCCTTTTTTGTAGGAAAATGTTTGGTGTTCTATAAATTGAAGATTCGTCATTCTCATTCAGTAGCATCCACAATGTAGTCATATGGGATTTGGGATTTGAGAGTCGTATTTAGGGGGAGAACTTTACGGGACTAGTGTTAGTGTGTCACTTGTGTTTGCCTCTTCGTGAGGTTGTTCACTCGATATTTTGTACTCTCTTTTATATAGTGGATTGTTCATCTCCGCCCGTGGACGTAGGTCAATTGGTCGAACCACGTTAAATGGTTGTGTTTCGTTTTGTATATTTCTTTTTTGTTTTATGATTTATCGTTGTTCAAGGTTTGCTTACTAGCTTACGCACGACACCTGATTATTTTCGGTTCTAACACTATTGGAATATGGATAATGGACTAAATATAAAGTATAAAAATTTCGAATTTTCGGATATCCAAAAGTCCGAAATATCAAATCCAACATCCAATTCGATATCCAAAAATTTCAAAAATTCAATCCGAAATTCAATCTGTAATCTAAAAATCCAAACCAAAAATCTGAAAATTTTCGATTCGATTTGAGTTTCTAATTTACCCAAACTACGCTTACCCCTATTTATAATCAGAATCGCAGAGGAGAAAACGCAACGATGCCAGGGCTATGATAAGGCCGAGAGATTGCTTCTCATGATTGTAATCGAGTATGAAGATTAAGGCAACAGTTGTAGATTTATTTTATTACGTGAGTGCTGGTTTAGAAGCCAAAACAAAGTCTTTTAACACTTTTAAGGGTCGTTTGATAGGAGGTATTAGAAAAAATAATGCAAGCATTAGCTCTATGTATTACTAATATCTTGTTTGGTATATTTTTTCAACTTGTGTATAACTAACACTTGTATTAGTTATACATCATACTTGACATTATCCCTATGCATAAGAAATGCATAGAAAATCATGGCATTAGTAATTCCAAGTCTATAATGCAGGGCATATGGAGGGCATTATTGTAAACAACTATTTTTCTTAAAAATTATGCAATGCATTATAATATTAATACACCACACCAAACAATAGAGAAGAAATAATATATGTATAACTAATGTGTGCATTACTAATCCATGCATTACTAATACACTTTATTCTGTACCTTAAGCCAGTGTGCTTGTTTTTATCAGCAAGTTCTTATTGTCATCTCCTTACTTCATAGTTTAAAACCCTTTTAACCAGATAAAAGAAATAGAAAAAACTTCCAAAACCGTTCCCCAAGACGCCTCTTCTTCTTCGCAGCCGGGCGCTGAAGTTGGGGAGGCTGCCCTTGATGTGGTCATCCACGAGAAGTCCGTTCCGGTCATGGCCACTGATGAACCGGCAGCCGAGCCCCCCTTGAAAATGTTCGTCCCCGGGGGTGTTCGGTTGATGACGACTTCAAGGTTGAAAAGCCTTCTTCAGTTCAAGGTCGATGCTAGGCGGTGTCACGGTACATCTACTCTATTACCGAGGCCATTCATCCTACAGTTCGAAAGGACTGTGGCTGGGCAGACAAGGACGTAGTGATTCCCGGTCCCAATGGCGATATCACCACACTTGTTGAGGTATATCTAAGTGTTTATACTTATCACTTTACGTTGGGCCCGGTAGACTCGGTCATCTTGGACTTCTGCAGGAGGTACGATGTATGCCTCGGCAAAATTCACCCATCGTTGTGAAGGATCGTGATCCTCCTCTGATTATTCGTGAACAAAATCAATTCGTGCACGTTCACCATCGATCATGTGATCCGCTTATACAGTCCCCGAATCTTCAAGGGGTGACTGATAAAGCTTATACCCCGGGCTAAAAAACCCCCAATTTCGAGTATCAATGAGGACCAGGATTAGGGTTGTCAAGGACGCTTTGTTCGAGTGAGGATCGCCAACCTGATACCTGTCGAGTGGAGCCCGTTCCCCGAGAAGTAGAACGTATCACGTAAGTATAACCTCTTTTAAACGTCGATTTCATATTTATCTTCCCTTTTCTCATAGGCGTTTCTTGTGGTGCAACTCTCGCTCAAGTTCCAAATGCTATTCCTCGGCTCAAGGAGTGTATCAGAGGCATTTGTTTGCCAATGCTCTATGTCGAGTCTCATGGCGGGAGCTCTCGAAGGGTCACTGGGAGGCCCGTTCTCACGGTAAGATTCCTTTCCCTGAGTAAGTAGCTTTCTTTTTCAACATTATGCCCTCATTGCTTCTCTTATTTTTATTTTTATTTGCAGGCTTGCCTTAGACCATCGAGCTTAGGCCTTTGGCAAGATGCGAGGACCTGCCCATTGATCCTTCTGCTTCGGGGAAGCCTAGAATCACAAAAGGAGAAAAGAAAAGGAAGAAGGCCTCGAGTTCCCCAAGCTCGGAGAAGAAGAAACCGAGGAGAATATTGGCTCGTAAGCCAAAGGAGAATTCCACCTCCCGAGTGCCTGACTCGTCACTCTTCCGCTGATGGACGAGCCCGAGGAGGATGACCGTTTTGTGGCCTGCGAGCCGTATGTCCCCGATGAATGGGTAGAAGCCAATGGGGAAATGACGGAAGCTAATCCTCCTCAAGTTCGTGAGGCTGATGCCGAAGTGAGGGTCGAGAACTCTCGAGACAGCGACTCTTCCCTGCCCCAATGTTTTAGATATTTCGGGATCGCCTTCGTTCACAGAACCAATGTTTGATGAATCCCGAACGACGAAGGAGCGATCTAATAAGGGGATCCATGGAGCGGATGATCCCCTCCGATGCTTCTTTGACGGTGTAGACTCATCCGCTTTGGAGGACTTCACCGGATTGGGTGACTTAGAGGTGCCGAGAAAAAGTCCATCCTTAGAGGTGTGGGCCGAACTCGAGCCCGAGGTTTATCAACAGGTTTCCTGCTCCAAGCACGGATCCTGGCCGAAAGCGATCAATCGTTATCACCATCTCAGAGGACGCCCGGGTTCTTTCTGCCCCCGTCGGGGTAGCAAGCTACCTTCGGTGCCTGCTAATCGATGAAGACCAGGCAAAAATGAATGAGGTAGATGCGCCATGCCTATTCAACAAAGCACTACAGGCGCTGGACTGAGTAAGGTGTTACCAAACTTTTTTATTTTTCAACTTTAGTTCTTGATGATTCTAATATCTCTTCTCATATTTGCAAGCCTCGGTGCTCCACCATGAAACCTTCCTCGGTACCGGGATGACTTGAGCCAACTTGAGGTCGAAGTCAAAGAGCTTGTTGAGAAGAGAGATATGTATAAGCTTCTTAGCGAGCAGCATGAAGGAGAAGTCAAGAGCATTCGAGCCGAGTTGGATGCGACTCAGAAAGAACACGCCGACCTGGTGGAACATGTAAAAATATTTGAAGTTAGTGATTACGAGCTAGGCACGATGACTAACAGCCAGAATACGCAGGTCTAACAGAATGTTGATCGGGCCAATTAGCTCTAGGCCGAGATGGACGAGGTCAAGGCCATGGCAGAAGAGTGGAAGGGAAAAATGGACCGATTGGCTTTGGAAAAGGAGACTCCCCGGGAGCAGTTGGCCTCGGTGGAGGCCCAACTTCGAGCGGTGAGGGAGAAGCTGAGGCCTGATCCCAAAAAACAAAGATCTCCGATCTTAACTGGGCTCGGCCGTTGCCGCACGAGATACCATTGGTGTCTTTGATGCGTCCGATTGCAGATACGATGGTAGCAACATCGACATTGAAGTTGTATTCCGATAACTTTGGCGCTTCCTTAGGCCCGATGAGCCTATCGAAACCGCTTTTACTCATGAGTCCCCGGTTATTTTGACCTCGATCTCTTATCCTTTCACTTCCCACGGTTTTTTGTCCGGACCCATCACCTCATCGGTCTCCGTTGTATGGTTGATACCGGCCCTTATTTGATCGTGGTTCACGATCAATGTCTCTTTTGGATCTATCAATAGCTCTGACGAGATAAACGGACCCTGAAGGGACCCCAAGTTGATCGTCTTCGACCTTAATTTTTGAATGATATTGATTATGTACGTTGACCCAAGATACAATCGGATATTCTATTAGATTTTGCTTCAACTGTTGTAAAGTCAATGAGCTTCGAGTATTGAGTCCCTAGGTGGAGGCGTGAACGGCCCAATCGTCCACGGCGAGAGGCTAGTCCATTCATTCCATTTGAAACCGGGATATGAATTCCTTAAGCTTCTCATTATCTCTTTGTATTTCTTTGAAAAAGTCCGACTTCCTGGTCTCGACCTTGATGGCTCCGGCGTGTGGTTTCAAGAAGGAGTCTACAAGCGTAGCAAATGAGTCAATAGAATTAGAGGGTAAGTTGTGATACCATATCATAGCTCCCTTTGACAAAGTTTCTACGAACTTTTTCAGCAGGACAGACTCGATCTCATCATCCTCTAAGTCGTTCCATTTGATGGCGCACGTGTAGGAGGTCACATGCTCATTTGGGTCGGTTGTTCCGTTGTATTTAGGAATTTCGGACATGTGGAACTTCTTTGGGATTGGCTTCGGAGTTGCGATCGGAGGGAAAGGTTTCTGCACAAACTTGTTGGAATCCAGGCCCTTCAATATCGGTGGCGCTCCTGGGATTTGGTCGACCATAAAATTGTAAGTTTCCACCTTTTTGTCGTTAGCTTCGATTTTCTTTTCTCCCAATTCTACCCGTTTTGTCAGTTCCTCTTGCATTTTTATGATTTCGAGGTTAGTTCGGGGTTCAGCTTCGCTCGGCCTCTCCGTAATTGGTTCGTTTTTGCGAGTGGTTTCCCGGGACGGCTTGGGATCAACTCTGGTAGGGCGCGACTTTGGTTCTGCGCTGGGCTATCGCTGCCTGTTGGGCGTGTATCATTTTCGAAGATCACTTGCTAGTTGATCCCATCTCCTTCACCGTCGTGTGTATTTTAGGTTGCCGATCGGACTCCCCTGTGGATGTTGTTCTCAGGATCGGTAGGCAGATTCACATTGATGGACACAATGTGAGTTAGCGTCGATTGGGTCCACAACCGAAACTCTAATGGGGTCGACATGTGGCACCTCGTTACTTGGTACCACATTGTTGTTCTCGTCATAGTGACCGGACTCAGCATCCACATTTAGAGGTGCAGATTGGGAGTTCAACATTTTGAACTTTGACCTGAAATCAAAGACACTTCAAAGAAAAAGTGTAAAATAGGGAGCGTTATGAAAATTTGTATCATATTTCCACTATTATCCTTAGCCCCACGGTGGGCGCAAAAAGCTGTTACCCTCAAAATCGGATAATAATTATATTTGTAAGTGATTTTAAGGATACGCGGATTAATTTGATACAACACGATAAATTGAGTTAGATTGAACAAATAAAGATATAGTAAATTCAAACCACGTGAGGAGGATGATTCTAGCCTTAATGATATATTCACCCTCGATCCGGGCTCACAATGGCCAGTATTGATGAACAAGAAAAGGAGCTTTCAGTGACAGTGAAAATAGTAGTATACTGCTTTGGAATGCGTGTTACAATGTCTCTCAATGAATAATCAGATCATTTATATAGTAGGGGAATCCTACTCTAGGTACAATTCCATAAAAGGTAAAAATCTCCCGTTTAACTAATCACTGGATTCTCGTTGGTGCGTGCCGAGATCAGCTCCGTGATACCCGATTGGTCATGGATATTACGACATTCCATTAATCATGTTTGATTGCCTAATAATTCTCACTGAAGTCTTTAGGGATTTGGACCGATCCCGGGGTCATGGTCTCGATATACTCGAGGGCAAGCGTCGTTCTCCCGGTGCGACGAATCCTTTATCACGATTTCGGTTCCTTGTCATCGCATTTCTTGCCCGATTTATTTTATCGGGAACCATGCCAACTTATGAGTCCGATTTCACCCGTATACAGGTACACACAACTGACCGAACACCACAATTATTAAAAAGAATGAGTCATGTCTTGTTCGTCAAAATAAGCTTGGTCCCTAAAGGCTTAAGCCAACTCAAAGCAACTCGCTAGTGAGGTTGGTATAATCCGAACAAAATCGAAATTCGAACTACTGAATTTAAGAGGATTACTAAAATATGGTGCACTATGCTTTCGCTATGCGCAGGATCTAGGGAAGGGTCGGATCATAAGATCTATTGTACATAGTCTTACCTTACATTGTAGCAAGAGAGATTGTTTTCACGGTTCGAACATGTAATCTCTTGATCACATGACATGAACTTTACTAATTACGCTAAAACTCCCTTCAAAATAAGAAAAGAAACATTAAACACTATTCAATTGTGTTTGAGGACATATAATTTGTCAGATTGGTTGCTATGTTAGGCTGACAACTCACATGTGATTAAATATACCCAGCTGTTCCTCTTTGAATTACAGTTACAACAATTATTATTAGCTATCACATCAACATTATGGTCTCATCATATCATTTATAGGTACATACATCTTTAAATTTTCCATCTAATTGTATCTGCATATTTTATTTCTTCTCATTTAAGCTTAGTAATCTCGAAACCCACATTTCCCTAAACTAAGATTAATTTCCTCCAACTTGTATAAGCTTCTATCATCTTTCACGAATTGGGTTTTGTTTTCTTTTACTAGATGAAACCAGCAACAAAACCAGTTTGTCACCATTTCTTCAAACCATCATCTCTTAATTTTCATTTCAACTTTCTCAAGTATGAAGAAAATGCTTCCCTCTATACACTCATTTCTTATTTTTCTACTTCACAATCATACAACTCCGAAACGAAGAATTTCGTTAAGGAGTTGAATGACGATATTTCTTCATGTCCAAACTTACTACGAAAGAAAAAATCTCAGTTTACTCACTTTCTTGGTTCATCTAACGACAATTACTTAAATACGTTCATATCATCAGAAAAGCCAACGGGTCACAATATTTCAACTGGTTCATCGATTCGAGAACCAAATAGTTTATTGTTGTTTATGCATCATTCGCCTGTGAAAAATGCAATGTGGGAAGCAAGATCGAGTATTTTTGGAATTCCATCAATATCTCAAAATGATTTGATTGCTAAAACACCGTTGAGGAATAGGACAAGTGTTTTATTCAAGTTTTCTTCTGATTATGAACTTCGGGAACGATATAGAAATCTCAGGAATGAGATTAGAATTGGAAAATTGGTAGAAGACTTGGATGCTTTGGCCGCAACCATATCCTATAAGGTATAGTTATGCTTCTTATAATTATTTTTGTTGTCGGTAGATTTCCATTTGTTGTTGGATTTATCGTCCTTCGAAGTTTGCTTTAAAAGCTCTCCATGAAACTTGATTATTTCTGTGGTAACAGAAGGTTCACATAAATAGATAGGATAAGGGTGTGTTTGGTACGAAAGAAAATATTTTTCAATTTTCAATTTTCTCATGTTTGGTTGGTTTAAATGTTTTGGAAAACATTTTTCTTATCAACTCATTTTCGGAAAATATTTTCCTTATCAACAGAAGTCAAAATATTTTCCATAACTCCTTCTCAAGTTTCCCCGTCTATTCTATGCCCTCGCCAACCCACCTCACACTCACTCATCTAACCTCACCCCATGCGTTTTCTACAAAAAGTTTTTTTTTGTGCCACCGCCCACACTACTACCCCACCCCACCCCACCCCACCCCGTCGGGAAAAAATAATTTTTTTTATATATTTTCAGTTTTACTTTTTTCATCTTTCGGTTTACTGTTAATTTTCTTTAATGCATCAAGAAATTAAAATACCTGTTTCTCAAGTATCATACTCGTGATATATATTCTGTCTCTTTTTTCGCAAAACAGCATTGTTCCTCTAATGATGGAACAGCTAGATGCATAAAACTGGTGACTGCATCTATGGAGAAGATGATTCTGAAAAAAAATATTCATGTTGACACTGATCTCACTATAGAAGGGGCTGTTATATGGGTTGGATGTTCATCTTTAGAAATTCAACTTGAAGTGAAGCAATCTACACCAGGTATCTTAGTACTTTTTCACACACCAAGCGCATAAAAATTTATATACATAATTTGTTGTGGTGAGACACGAATTCAAGACTTACATATACTGCTATAATACTATGTTGAATTGTGTGATCGCCTCATCTGAAATTTCTCTTCGATGCACCGGCTAGTCTGATAGTGTTTTGTCTAGGACTGCTAGCAATTTTGATTGTGTTTCATAATTATTTTTAACTTTATTTTATTTTTATTTTTTTGTTTTGTTGTTGTTGTTGTTGTCTTTCACATTTTCGCCATTCCATTTATTTGTTGTATTTTACGATGTTAATACTATTTTTCTGATTTCTGTTGTGGTTACGGATTTATTGTCTCTGAGCCGAGGGTCTCTTCGAAACAACGCCTCTCTATCCCTTCGGATTAGGGTAAGGTCTGCGTGCATTCTACCTTCCCCAAACCCCACTAGTGAGATTCTACTGGGTGATTGTTGTTTGTTGTTGCCTCATCTAAAATTTTAAATTGTTATGAAAATCACACTTTATATTTACTTAATTATATCTTCAACACAATGTGATATTCTAGGCGAATCCCATATTGACAAAACACATGAGAGATACTTGGTATATAAGTAAATAAATCTTAGACTATAGTGACGTGTTTTAAAACCCTATTGGCCTAGGCCCAAGGCGGACATCATCACTAGTAGGCTAGATTGCTACATATGGTATCAGAGTCACTCCGCGTATAACGTTGAATGATGATGGGAAAAACCTCGGCATCTCTAAGGGGAGGTAAGTGACACCCTAGGCGAATATCCACCGACAAAACACATGAGAGATACTGGACATATAAGTAAACAAATCTTAGACATAGTGACGCGTTTTAAAGCCGTGCGGGCCTAAAATCATCCCAGACAGTATTCCTAGTGAGCTGGACTGTTGCACACGATCATCAAAATAGTCAATTAATTATCTTCATTTCATCATTGTTATTCATGACACAGATCATTCTCTTGCAGAAGCATCCAATACCACAGAGTCAGTAGCTCTTACAGCAAACTTCACATTTGTGGCCAGAGACTCTAAGACTGGAAAATCAGCTCGAATCAACGCGATTTTACCTGAAACTGAAAAAGAAAAGCTTCTATGGAAAGAAGCAGAGGAAAGAAACAAAATGAGAAAGGAGAAAAGAGAAAAAAAAAAGGACACAAATGGAGACAATGTAAATAGGCTGATAAATAAATTGTTGGCTGAAGCTTTGTTAGATAGAGACAGCATTCTAATTAAGGAAACTTGTCTTCAAAATTCTTTGGTTTGCCAACCTGAGCAAAGAAACATGCAGGGTCAAATATTTGGAGGTTTCCTAATGAGGAAAGCTTTTGAATTGGCTTATGTAACAGCTTATTCATTTGCTGGCAGTATACCTTGCTTTGTGGAAATTGACTATGTTGATTTCTTGAAACCTGTAAGTGCATATATTATTACTTATGTATTTGTTTACCGACCCTCCCCATACCCCACGACGTGGGATTATACTCGATTTGTAGGATACGAATATATAAATAAAATGCTTAAGTTAAGTCTGAAATATGCTGATGCAGGTAGATGTTGGAGATTTCCTCCAGCTCAAATCATGTGTTCTGTATACAGAACTAGAAAACATGTCGCGGCCTCTGATTAATGTGGAAGTTGTAGCTCATGTTACACATCCTGAACATGTTTCCAGTGAGGTGAGCATATATAGGGCAGCCTGGTGCACTAAGTTCCCGCCATGCGCTATGTTGCATTTCTACTGTAGATATTGATGATATGCAGAATTTACTCTTTAATACTCCTTCCGTTTCATTTTATGTGGCGAGATTCAGCTAATTAGTTTGTTATTGCTCTGCTTTTTTTAACAGGTTTCGAATAATTTCTACTACACCTTCACTGTCAGCTCTGATTCACTAAGAAATGGTTTAAAAATTAGGAACGTTGTTCCTGGTACAGAGGAGGAAGCGCGGCGTGTCCTCGAGCATATTGATGCTTTGAGAAATAACAGAAACAATCAGAAGAGATTGAAGGAACTAGAGTAAACAACTGTTTTCTGATTGTTTTTTTTCTGATGAAGTGTCGAAATAGAATCAACTTGAATTCGGGGCCGTGCCTAAAGGATTTTATAGACATATTTTACCATACGATGTACATTTATTCGTTTAGGGACATTGGTACATTGTGTACACACACAAAAATCCAAGTGAATATCTAACACTCTCTTATATTGTGGATTCAGATTCACAATATAAATACTCAAATACATGTGCAGCCTAAAGGTGTCACTGCGCCAGGCAGGGCCGAATATTCAAAAACCATGTTAATGTGCCAAATGATTGAACAATTTAAATTTAATAGCTTGTTTGGATGGTTGGTACCTATTGTATTTGTATTGTTACTTTAAATACGATGTTTGTTGTGATTGTTACTTAAAAAATTTCGTATCGTTAAATCTATTGTTGCATAATGATAAAAAAATGTCACTTTATGTAATGACCGATTTGGTGTGATCGCATCGTTACCTTACTTTTTTCTCTTATCTTGCCATTCCTTATTATTAATTAATTTTATCTTATACTTTATCCTACCTTTTTATATATAATTTAACCACGTACCTTACTTTTTCTTTTGCAATATTGTAAGTTTATTTTTCGTATTGTTTGTACGTAACATTATAAAATAACGAAAAATGATATAAACTATCCAAAATTATATACAACAAAACAATACAGTACAATACAATCCAATACAATACGATACGACTATCCAAACAAGCTGTAAATTTCTTTTTTATGTCTAGAGTCTTGAAAAACAAATTGTGCACCTTAATTTGGTAAAGGAACCCTTTTGCATTGTGTATTTTATTGACACATATTCAATTGTCTTTGTACTGGCCAAGTTGCAATATCCAAATATATTTACTAGATCCAGGTCCATTTGCTGCTCCCCCTTCACCCATTCTTTTAAACTAGCCGTTAATCCTTTGCTTAACGGTCTGATTGTCAAATAGTAGTATATAATCCTCAAAAACTTCAAATTATCTGCATTACATTCTTCATACAATTTGTTAGATTTTTCATATAAAGAGCACAAATCCAAACCAATGGGTCTATCAATCACCACTTCAGATTTTAAAGAAACTGAATTTCACTCTGATCATCATACAACTCACAAAATATTCCTCTTTACAAACTATATTCTCTTAGGAGCAGCGTCTAGTTGCGTCTTCCTTACTCTCTCCCTGCGGTTAATCCCGTCCCTCTACGGTGGTCTTTTTATCCTCCTCCACGTGCTAACAATCGCCGGTGCAGCTTTTAGCTGCACGGCAATTGTTGCCTTAGCGAGTTCTAACATATGGTACGGTGTCCACATGGTTGCTACTGTTTTAACGGCTATATTTCAAGGCTCTGCTTCAGTCCTTATGTTTACAAGGACTTTGGATTTATTAGAAAATTTTAATTCTTATGTTAAGAGTTGAAGATGGTGCAATGATCTTGAAATTGGCTGGTGGATTATGCATTTTGATATTTTGCTTGGAATGGGTAGTTTTGCTTTTGGCATTTGTCTTGAGGTACAATGCTTTTGTGGAAGGAAATGGGGGAGTTGAAGTGAGTTCAAAATTCAACAGCAATTCTAAAGTTGAAGATGAGTACTTGAAACATTGGCCTTGTCCATTCCAAGTCTAAATTCAATTACTTATTATGGATTGTACACAAATAACCGCCAAATTCAATGTTTACTTTTTCTTGATAATATGCATAAATTATACATAGTTATACATATGTTATTCACGAATTATATATATAGTATAAATTCGTCGGCTATTTTTAGTTTAAGAGATCGAGCGGACGACTATTTGGATTAATTCTTCTACTTATTATACACCTATTGAATTTAGGCATAATAGATAAATATACCCTCAAACTTGGCCTCAGCCTGCAAGTATCCTAATTTTGGGTGAGCACAAATAGACACCTCAATTTATCTTCACTTTGTCACTTGAACACTCCAATTTACAAAATAATCATCTAGATACCTCCAATATTTATGTGCCACTTCGGTTCCACATCGGCATTTATATTTACGTGTTCAACTTTATACAAGTTTAGGTGTCTACCCTTGCACAAGTTACCGAGACATCAAGATTAAACAACCTTCTCAAATTTGAATGAAATATAGAATCTTTCATCAAGATAAATTTGCATATACAAATGACATGGTTCATGCAAGATATAAATTCGTTCTATTCAAAATCTCTAAGTCAAGGATAAGATTAACACCAAACATAGTAGTATGTTGCATCTAGAAGGAACTTGAATAACCTTTAGTGATACCAATCACTTAAGCTTTACCATTACTTGTAATAGTTCCTTCATCATTTATAAAGTATGTATGAACTTTGAAGCATCTTTAAGCATGTGCCTTAACCAGCCATTATGCAAATGTCATTTATCCCTTTTTATGGTTGGACTCAGTAATCCTGCAAAAAAGATTAATTTATTTTTGGTACCCAAATCTTTTTGGGTCCTTCATGGTTCTTAGATTGTATAATTCGAGATGCATGTAACTGTTTTGGTGTCCAAACATATTTTGATCTAACATAACTTTTGGCATAATTGCATGCAAATACTTTATGTCCAGAATTACCACAATAGTGGCATGTAATTTGAGAAGAATAGTGTTTACCTACAGCTTCCTTATTAGTTGACCTGAAGCTTTCCTCAGTCAACTTGTTCAAAGTAGGACGTTTACCAGTAGGTCCCTTTTCAGTCGACTTATAGCTGTTAAGCTAAGGAGACGACTTTGATCGATCAAAATAGTGGCTGGGGGATTTGTGCAAGCTGCGTATTTATTTGCGAAGCTCAAAATTTTCTTCTTGAAGTAAGTTGTTCTCCACCAGATATTCTTTAAGCTGAATATCCCAGTCTTTCTTTTCATTTCTCAACTTGTTATATTCTTCAAGTTTGATATCCCAATCTTTCTTCTCATGTGTCAACTTCTTATATTCTTCAAGTTGGATCTCCCAATTCTTTTTCTCCTTCCTCAATATAATATATTCATTTAGAACTTTCTCAAGGTCATTGAGAACTAATTCGATATCATCCTGCAATTCATCACATTTATCGCAATACGTAATAAGAGTGGGACATACCTTGTTAATTTCTCCCATTGACATGAAACATTGATTCTTCATTCTTTCGTGATTGTTTTCTTCTTCAGATTCATCCTCGTCGCTCCAAGATTTGTGATTCTTTTTCTTGAGATCACAATCTAGAATAGCATTAAAGCACACCTCGTCAGTTTTTCCTCTTTTCTTGAGACATATGTTTGTCATTTCTTCTTGATCATCTTCGTCGCTCCAAGTTGAGATTCTATGATTTTGTCTTCTTGAGGCTGGGATATTTTAATTTCATATGTCCAGGTTTACCACATTTGTAGCAACAGATGTTCTCTTGTTGTTGAATCTCATTCTTCCGATTCTTTTGATGATTCTGGGTGGATTGAGATTTTCTATTCTGCTTCTTTCTACTCTTCCTTTTTCTCGTCCTGGTTATCACGGTCAAGTCTTCTCGATCTTCACCATTTTCAGATTCTTCAATTTCCTCTACTTTGTGGGCGTCCCCGTGGATATTTTCCAATCCGTCCCATATATCTTTAGCAGTCTCATAGGTAGATATTCTCTTATATTCTTCTTCACTAATCACACAATAGATCATGTTGATTGCTCTAGCATTTGTTTGCATAATATCCGACTGTTCTTTTGTGTAGTCAAATATAGATTCCCTTTTTACAAGCTTCTTTCCATCATTGTTGTTCGGAAGGTCCATTCTGAATAACTAGCTAGGCTCGATAATCAATTGATTGGACATAAACCTTCATTCTTTCTTTCCAATGGTTGTAGTTTGACTATTGAAGTACGGTGGCCTTCTTGTTGAGTATCCCTCTTGAAGTACGGTTCCAACAATTTAATGACCTGCCATGGATCTTTTCTCACTTGTTGTTAAGCAAAAAAATAAAGATGTGAGACCTGCTTTGGTACCAATTGAAAGTACAAGAGATGGGGTGAATTGTAGCCTTTTTAAATTTCTAGTCGACTACTCTTCAGATCTAGTCGACATATGCGGAGACAGCCTGCACATAACTGTTAGTCCTTTCGATTTAAACAAGTGTTAATCACAATAAACAGTAAAGGAACATAACATAAAATGAGAGCGATAAAGTAAATGACACCAGAAATTTTTATACTGATTCGGAACCAATGTGGTATTTTAATCCAGTCCTCTTGGGTTGCAAGAGTGTTGTCTTTTAGAGCTCTTTGTAAATTGAATTGGGTAAAACCTTTGTGATTTTCTGCGATCACTACCAATGTTGACAAGGTTGGTTTTCACTCGCTCACCAGCAATGAACAAGAGTTGGTTTTCACTCGTTCACCAACAACGACCCTTTGGTTTTCACTTGCTCACCAAAGAAACGAACAATGACACAACCTCTCGGACACACTGCCTCTCCAATATTTTTTTGTCTCTCTTCTCTCTTTTGTGTACACAGTAAATCTACTAAAGTGAATTACAATGCTTGTTAAGAGTAGAATAAAGAACTTGTAGTTGGATAGACAATTGTATAGAAGACTGCATGTTTGTTTCTTCTTCAGTTTATCGTACTTATAGTGTTGGCTTTGAATTGACCCTTGCATCACATCCTTGAGTATTGATTTTCTGTCTGTTGCTAAGATCATAGTGATAATATCCTCGGATATCTCCTGATGGATTATGTTGAATCTTCTTTGATTCAGCAGATGTCGACTTTCCTTTTGAAGCTTCGTTATAGTGCTTGACTTTGTGATTGTAGGAAATCTCAATTAACTGTAAGCTTCTTGAATTTCAAACCTCTCTTCAGATATGAAGTGTGTGTGCCTATTTCTCAATATATCCCTTTATGTTGGTTTGATTGATTCTTCTAATTGCAATACCATCTTTGGAATCTTTCCCAATCTGATCCATCTATCAATCATATCTCACATTGTACAGAACAAATTAATTCATTTAATAGCCCATTATGAATATGAAATTATATGTCTTGACAGATCCTTCATTAAGGTATAAATCATATAGGATTTATCTTCCCTCCACAGGTTGAAGTAATTCCACTCCACGCGAGATTCCAATAGGATTTCTTCCCATTTATTTTTCTTGCACCAATCTTGTACACGGTTGTGAATCCAATGAATATTGCTTCTTGCTTATATCATTTCCTTTTGCAGATTACTCTTGGTTAAGAGAATCTCAATCGTATAGTACAAGTGGGAATTTCTTTCCAGCTTAGAAAATCTCATAAATATTGTCCCTATAAATATTCTCTTTCCATAATATAGATTGTACTACATTCATAATATATTTTCTTTCCATAGAAAATATATTCTTCTCCCATTGTATTGAAAATATTCATTTCTTGATCTTGAATAATTATATCTTTCCATAATATAGATTGTACTACATCCATAATATATATATTTTTATAGAAAATATATTCTTCCTTGGCCTTGTAGTATCTTTCCAATATAGTATTTTTCTTCCACAAAATAATAGATTTTCTCCATGATTCTAGCAACTTTTCTTTCAAGATGTTGAAATACTTTTCATCCATAAAATCCGTAGATTCTTCTTCTGATGTTGTAGTAAGCCATTCAATATTTGATATTCATTTTCCCATAATAATCTTGATAAATTCTTCACATAATATTTTCTTTCCCATATTTATTTGGATCTTTACCAACATCTTTTTTCTTGAATAAACCTGTACAAAAATAAGATTACCACACGTAAATATTCTTTGGTTAATAATTGCATTAGTTTATTATTATCAAAATTAATACGTGAAGCCTTGAAGTTAACAAGTACAACAATAATAGTTTATTCGCAGTTGATGTTTACTTTAAACCGAATGAGTGCAAGACATGTCTTTTATAAACACACTCTTACCATTTAACCAATATGGTTTAATGATATATATTCTCACTTTAGTTTTTAACTACATACTTAGATTTAGTTGTTAAGTTTTTATTTTTATTTTTATTTGGTAAAGAATAAGTCACTGACCTTACAAGCAAATAACTCTACTTAAGAATGTAAAGTTCATTATAAGTAAAACGTCTAATGATGAAACTTGACAGTAATGAAAGGTTGCAATAGCTATTGAATGGTAGTGGGAGAACCAAAGAGATGGTGGGTGATGTCTTTTTCATAGTCTAACCAGAGAGATGAAGAGAGATGTTGGTGGCATACATTTGATCCCTTACTTTAGTTTCGTTGCATGTGCTTGTTGACACAATTTTTATGTTATAAACGATATTCGTCTTATTTTAGCTTCTTTTTGTCCATATTAGTTAGACGTGTTTATAGCGATATACTTTCCGTTGAATCCCGCAAATTTTCTTATTGGTGTAATCGATAACCGAATCGATAAGCCTCAAAAATCGAAAAAATCGAAACCTTAATGAAACGATAATGATAAGCATATGTATAAATCGATAATCAATAAGTAATTATCGATAAGGGTCAAAATCAAATCGATAAATCAAATGCACACCCCTAGATATTGGAGTTCATTATTTATTGAGTTTCGAGGTTTAAGATAGTAAATTTCTCGATTATTGAAAAAATAAAATTTATGATTCCGGTATTTTTAGTCTTGTTGGGTTTGAATTGCGTGCTTATTATGTATAGAATCAAATTTAATGATATCCAATTAAAGATTCGATCACTCGGGATAGCTCTAGGAATTACTCCTTGTGATCCAAACTAAATAATTTTTTGGATGTTTTTTATACAGATTAAGAAATTTATTTTTTTAACATTAATTATCAATGAAATTGACCATATTAACCTTTACTATCTCACATAAACACTCTTAACATATATTCCAACATTATTTACTCCAAGGACAATGTAGGAAAAAAAATAATTAATTTATTCTTGAAATATGTAAAAATGACTTATTTTGGACCACAAAAAAAAGCCAAAAAAATTATTTATTTTGGATGGGAGGGAGTAAACTAGAACGTATACAGTTCAGAGCCGAAAATTTTGAAAATGTCAAAATTGCCTCTCCTGACCACCGTTGAGCAGTTAATTGAAAAAAAACAAAAACTAATAAAAGATTTTCCACATCACGTGATTATAAAGATGACTAGAAGACTTGAAGTAGGAGCATTTAATAAAATAGTTAACTAAAGGCATCTAGAGTACAAGGATTAGTCATTAATTTACTCTATATATATGGCTAAAGTTCCACTTAATTTTCAGATTATCGAATTTTTGCTTGTGGTATATTCTAGAAAGAAAAAGGATTAAATTACATTATGATCTCGCTTTTTAATGGTTTATGGTACTATTCTTTTCTTTTTATAATGTTTATGGTATAATTATTTGACTTTCTATATTAACCCAGAACAAGACTTTAACAAGTACTCTCTCCGGTCACTTTTATTTGACACGTTTTGATTTTTTACGCCCTTAAGAAATAATAAATGAGTAGATAATTTATTATGTTACCCATATTAATTGATGTATATTTTATAGGGTTTGAGAAAATAATTTGAAATGGTAATAAATACCGTGGGTAAAACAGGAAAAAAATGGTTATCTTATCTTGATATGCGTAAAGTGCCAAATAAAATTGAACATTTATTTTTAGTGTACATGCCAAGTAAAATTGATCGGAGGGAGTAATAGAAACAATACAGCACATGTTCCTTAGCCATCTAAATATGGTAAACTTCGAATGAAATTCCTGGAAAATTAATTCGGCTACTAACCCCAGTACATCAAGCCTACTCTTGAGAAATTGTGCAGGAAAATGAAGCACGCAAGAACATATGCCCTCTCTTAATATGGTCCTCTAGTTGGAAGATTCAACGATCCCACCAGCATTAATTATGAGTGTCAAATCTTTATCTTGCCCATGAATCTTTCCACTCTGCACAATTACTATACAACCGGAGCTCTAAAGGAACAGTAAAGTTGTTTTTGTGTAATTTACGATAAAAATAATCACTGATACTTATACTAGGCTGGGGTGTCTACATCCATACCCTTTAAGTGCAACCCTTTTGATCACTTAAGTATGATGCGTAAAATATTTTTAATTTCTTAGAATTCAACGTAAATATGAGATGATTTGTGCACCATGCTGCCCTTTAGGTACCTGACCATCAGCTCGAAATTTTTGTGAACATAAACCCTTATTCAATAGGGCAATTCGCCAATTAGCTCAAGTTTCGGGTTGGTATATATGCGTGTGTAGGCAGAGGCGGATCTAAAATTTTAAGTGGGGTTTCCTAAAAAAATCTCAAGTTTATATATAATAATTATAACTGGATTAACGGACTGGGTTTCAAGCTAAATATTCTTGTACATTTAATGAATTTTTCAATACAAATACAGAATCTAGACAAAACCTACTGGGTTCACGGGAACCCGCAGATATTGTGCTGGATCCGCCCCTGTGTGTAGGGGGGTGGGGGTGGGGGGATCGGTTCGGGACATATCCCTTAGCTCATGTGAAAAACTCGGATCAATTTGAGCAACCTATATATCTTAAATTAACTGATAATAAAATGACAGACCAATGTTTTGTATCTCGCGCGAGGAAAGGCGCACCCCAAGAAGGTGTGATATTAAACTTATTGAAACGTTAAGAAGAATTGGGTTTGGTTAGTTAACTAGTCATGATAATGAATTTTTTTTGGCTAGTTTGATATTTGATAATTAAACAAATTATGAAAGAACAATCAAACAAGTAGAAATTGACATTGACATTGAGTTGATTGGGTTAGGTTATGACCTATCCTTTAATTCAAATTGATCCAAGCGTATTTTGTTTAGACTATGATCCAATTGATTTTTCAGTTCAACGCATTTTCACCTGCCCAAACTTAACTGAACCATTTGACACTCCTAATTAACCAGAAAACACATTTCAATCTATACATTTCATCGACAGAATTACTATAGTTGAATAGAGTTCTTAACCTAAATGGTAAACTATCTAACGTTGGAAAAATATTTAATTATGGAGAATAGGAGTTAATTTGAGGCGTGTCAAGGACACTGTCCTTAAGGATATTTCGTCCACACAATAATAAATAAAATTAGACGTATCCCTCATGATTCAACAAACTCTTCCAGTTATAAAATTGAGAACAGAACTAGCAGAAAAAACAGAAAACAAAAACTTGCTACAGTTGTGAATTGCTCAAGGGATATATATATATATATATATATATATATATATATATATATATATATGATATGATCCTAGAATCATATACTAGTGAGACTATCAACATCCACAAATTTAGTTGGAATATAAAAGAGGTACTGTATATTATATGGTCGGCAAGTTTATTGGTTAAAATAATCTTTAGTCAATAGTCAGCAAATTATGAAATGGTAAGCACTGATGCAACATGAACAACATATGCTAGACTGCAGACACATCTGTATCAAAGTTTGAAAATAAATATAATCACAGAGGAATCATAGTCTATTAAATATTTCCATAGTCAACTCCGAAGAAAATACAAAAATAATCTCTTATATTTGAGAGTAGGTTCAAAGTAGTCTTTTTAAGTATGCATTGAACAGATTTGGTTTTTTACCTTTGCTAAAAGTTAGTAACAATTTTATAGCAGATGTGGTCAAGTTTCTAAAATCAGCTTATTACGAGAGGTGTTTTAAAAAAAAGTATTTTTGATAAGAAACAATTTGTGTTTGACTAATTATTTTAAAAAACACTTTTTAGAAGCAATTAGTGTTTGACCAAACTTTTAAAAAGTGCTTATAAGGGCCCGTTTAGCCATAAAAATTTCAAATTTCACTTGAAATTGGACTTCAGCATTTTTAAAAATTTTGAAAAAACTCCAAAAAGTTATTTTTTAAAATTTTCACTTCAAATCACTCACAAAAAGTAAAAAAACAACCCCATATTGTATTTATATCCAACTCTAATTTTCAAATACTACTATTTTCATTTGAATTTTTTTTTCACTTTTTTCCGAAATTTCACAATTCTTATGTCCAAACACCCACTAAGTTTATTTTTGTCAAAAAAGTTTTTCAAAAGAGTGTCTTTGGAAAGAAACTACTTCTACTCAAAAGCGCATTTTTTTTCTTATTAAAGCTTGGCCAAACACATCAGCTCTGGAAAAAATAATTTTAAAAAAAATGGCCTTGGAAAAGTTTGACCAAACAGACTATAGTCTCCGTCAACTATAAACTTTGCGGTTCGATTTGATAGGAACTGTAAAAAAAAAAAAATAGCGGGAACTCACATTTAGAGATACAATTTTTGTAGTTTCTGAGTACTATTTTTGGTCTATTTCTAGAATTTGATGCAGCTTTTTGAGCTGCAATTTCCACTTATTTTGGTCATCTTTTTTGGTATCTGGTGAATTTTTGTGTTGCATTAGGATTTGGTAGGTGTTTCATGCTGTTGAAGGTTAACTTTCAACGTTAACTTTTGGCGAACTTAAAGGATGAAAACTGCTCAATACAGACTTAAGGGACTAATTTAAACCTACTCTCAAAGATAAAAGACTATTTTTGTCATTTTGTCGTCAATTCTGCTACTAATAAATACAATATCTATAGCCCTGACTCTTCAACAAGAAAATCTTGCTCTAACTTATCTATTTAAGTCAAATAGTTTAAGTAGTTAATATGTCACTATCTATAGTCTTAAATTACTTGTCTATAGCTATGAAGTTTCCAGGAAAATTTCAATGAATAGATTCCAATGTTTTACTTTTCTATAACAACCTTAATAGCTAAATTCCCTGAATACTCTTAATTTATCAAAACAAAACAAAATGTATGATAGTCCTCTCTTTTTTCTCCTGGAAATTCTGTACGAATCACTAAAGAACGAGGCAGAATTCCTGTTAAATGTTGGAAACCAAGTTCAAAATATTCGAGCTGAATTAAATCGAATACAATGCTTTTTACAAGATGCTGATGCCAAAAAACCTGAATACGAGACAGTTCGTAATTGGATAGCAGATATTAGGGAAGTTGCATATGATGTGGAGAATATTCTTGAGAAATATAAAGTTTTGAAAAAAGATGGGTCGATATGGAAAGAGAATATAGCTTTACACAACATAGGTATGGAAACTAAGGATGTTATGTCAAGAATTGATAACATAAGAAGATGCATGAAAACTTATGTTGATATTGGAATAAGAAGTTTAGGTCAAGGTGAGTCCTCAAATTCTGCAGCATATGAGAAAAGTCAATGGCTAACAAGATCTTACTCTCATCTTATCGACGAAGATTTCGTTGGATTGGAAGAAGAAGTGAATAAATTGGTTGTTGAATTGATCAATGAAGAAAATGATGAATTTCATGGAGTTTTTGCTATATGTGGGATGGGAGGTATAGGCAAGACAACACTTGCCCGAAAAGCATACAGACACATTTATGTACAAAGTCATTTTCAAGCTTTTGCTTGGGCTAGTATATCAAAACAATGGCAAGCAAGAGATGTTCTGCAGAGGATTCTAACAAAACTTGAACCTGAGAACAGATCACAGATTAACATGATGATGGACGACGAGCTCGTTAAGGAACTATACAGAATTCAGCAGAGTAAAAAATGCTTGATAGTACTTGATGATATTTGGTCAACAAATTTCTGGAATAGTGTAAGACATGCTTTTCCTAAGGGGAAAGGTTGTAGCAAAATCTTGTTGACGACGCGCAAGAAGGATGTGTGTACACATGTTGATCCAACCTGTTTCTTGTTTGAGCCTAGATGTTTGGATGCTGAGGAGAGTTGGAAGTTACTTCATAGGAAAGCATTCCCCAGAGTAAACACTCCAGGTAATCTTCAATTCAATGCACTTGATTCAAATAATTTGCTCAAATAGGTGTAAAAAGTCAATAGATATAATAGCATAATGATAAGGGCAGCACGATGCACAAAGCATCTCGTGTTTATGCAGGGTTGGGTCCTGGGAAGGGTCGTACCCTAAGGAGGTGTGATGTAGGCAGCCTACCCTGATGCAAGCATCAGTGGCTGATTCCATGACTCGAACTTGTGACCTATAAGTTACACGGAGACAACTTGGTTGTTGCTCCATGACTCTCCTTCATATAATAGCGTACTGATAAGCAATGCGACAGTTGAAAATTCCATCTCTTGTTATATGCAGATTTGAAGATTGATTTTGAATTAGAGAGGCTTGGAAAGGAAATGGTCAGTGAATGTGGAGGCTTGCCTTTAGCAATTATTGTGCTTGCTGGACTTTTAGCTCGAAGGCCTAAAGTAGACGAGTGGATAAGGACGCGACAAAACCTAAACTCACACATGAGTGGTGAAAGTTTTGAACAAGATGGAGGAATTCATGGTGTCCTGGCTTTAAGTTATTATGATTTACCATATCAACTTAAGCCATGTTTTTTGTACTTGGGAAACTTTCCTGAGGATCAAAAGATTTCTGCGCGAAGGTTGTATCAGCTTTGGGCTGCTGAAGGTATTATACCATTGGAAAATAACCAAGGAGAGGAGACAGAAATGATGGAGTTAGGAGACTATTATCTGCAGGAGTTAGCTCAAAGGTACATGGTTCAAGTTCAGCTCGAAGAAACAAATGGAAGGATCAAATCTTGTCGACTTCATGATCTGATGCGAGATACATGTTTGTCAAAAGCAAAGGAGGAAAACTTTCTCAAGACAGTTTCTCATCAGCATTGCCAAAAATCAGTTTGTTGTTCTTCTTCAGCTAAAGCAATATCAACACGCCCCATACGCAGACTCTCTATCACTGTAGACAATGATGTTCAAAACTATTTCTCTACTAATGATAAGTCATTTCAGCATGTTAGATCAGCTATGTTCTTTCCTAGACGACAGACAGGAGTCGAAGGAACAACATATCCCCTGCCTATATTTCAAGGTCTGTGCAATAACTTCACAATGTTGCGTGTTTTGCATCTTGAGAAGTTCAATTTTGAGGACAACTTACCCAAAGCAATCGGTAATTTTGTACACTTGAGATACCTGAGCTTAAGACATTCACATTTTCAACGACTTCCGTCTTCTATAGGTAATCTCAAGTACCTACAAACACTTGATTTGAGGGTGAATTTCTTCTCATACTTGACAATGCCGAATACTATACAGAAGCTGAAGAACTTGAGGAATTTGTATCTTCCGCCTTCGCATCAAAACACATATACGTTGCAGCTAAGTCCTTTAAACCAATTGGATATGCTGAAGAACTTTGATACACAAGTTTCTCCTTTTAGAGATCTCTTCAAGTTAACAAAACTTCAGAAACTAGCTGCTGTTTTCTCACTAGAGTTTGATGAAATGGAAGAGATCATCACACATTACCTCACCCTAAAAACTCTGAGTCTCAAGGAAACATCATTCCGCGTTTACTACAGATTTCATTCAGAAAAAGAGCTAAACATTCTGAAGCTACTGATCGGTTGTCACCATCTCCGCAAGTTAGACTTAATCGGACATATCAGTAAGCTACCAGAACACCACTTCTTTTCACAAAGCCTCACTAAGTTAACCTTGAGAAGGAGTGGACTTGAAGAAGATCCTATGCTTATTCTGCAGAAGCTGCCTAAACTATTCACCCTTTCACTACGTGGAAACGCATTCATTGGCAAGGAAATGTGTTGTTCTGCCCATGGTTTTCCTCTCCTCAATACTCTTAAAATCCAGGGGCTTCCAAATTTAGAAAGCTGGAGGGTGGAGATAGGAGCAATGCCCAATCTAATTCATCTAGAAATCGACGGTTGCAAGAAGTTGGAGAAGGTTCCAGATGGATTGGTATGTCTAACTAAAATTCAGGAGATAATAATTATAGACATGCCAGAAACATTCCAAACCAGGCTTCAAGAGGTTCAAGGGGAAGAGTTTTACAAAGTTCGGTTCAGGAATATTTTCGACATGAAGAAGTTTCCCAAGATTAAACCGAAACTGCTAATATCAGGTACTTAATTAGTCATACAGCCACGCCTCTCTATAACAACATCCTTAAACAATCATTCATCATAAAAGCCAAAATTTTCTCGAACAGATTTTTATGTTATGTTATAATATATGTACTCCATAACAGCAATTCACTATAGCATCCAAAAAATATCGGAACAAATGAGGCTATTATAGTGAGGTTTGACTGTGCTATTTAACATAAGCTTCATTCCATTCTACTTGAATACTTAATCGTGATCCTAAGAACCTCGAAATACTTTTCTGTTGAGACTAGTGTGCTCCTATATCTCAACACTTGATGTATCCATCAATTATATGTTGACTATAACAACGCTTATGGTGATTGCAGGACAAATATTTGGCGGATTATTGCAGACTATATATCCGTCAACTGTACCAAAGGAATGGAAGAGGCCATAAGATCTCACAGGGATGATATTATAAAGATGGTAAGCAAACTAGACACTCAAAAACTTAAAAGTTTTTCCATCCCAAAGCAAATAAGACTTTGTGGTTAATTCCAACAAAAGCATGATGCAAGCAATATCTTGTACAATCTTATGTGCTACACATGCTTGAAATAATAAAGGGTAGTCTGGTGCAGAAAGTATTCCGCATTCACATAGGACCCGGGGAAGGGTCGCACCCAAGGGGTGTGATGTAGACAGCCTAACCTAATGCTAGCATTAGTGGCTGTTTTTCATGGATCGAACCCGTGACCTATAAGTCAGTGGTCACACCGAGACAACTTAACCGTTTCTCAATGGTTCCCCTTCCTTTGCTTGAATCTGTTGATGGTTGGCTTATTATGCATTCCAAGTAAGTGGACAACTTGGAATATTTGAAGAAAAAGATGGAAAAACTCATGGGAAAGTTGAAGGCCTTTTTCTTTTCTTTTTGCAGGGTTCTACAATCAAGAATTTATACCAGTCTGTACAGATATTTGTTTGACTATGGAGGTATTGAGCCTTGTATCATGTGTGGTAGTAACAGATCATCTTTTTGTAAGTTTGTATTTTTTTGAACTTTTGTCAATACTAGTACTACTATTATTACTCTGCTTTTTTTTATTTTTTATTTTTATTTATTCTTAATTTCAGTGGTTGAATGTTTACTATACTTGAGAAATGAGCAATGATTGTTGAAACAAGCTAGGGGCATTAGTATTTACTGATTTTCAACATGTTTTATAAGAGCATCTTTCTCCGAAAAATTATACTATAAATTACGGGTAAATAAAATGTTAAAATTAAAGAATGCATAAATCTTTTGAAATGGATTAATAAAGGAAAGAAAATAAACCATATAAAAAGCAACATATATTACTTTGTTCTTGGCCGCCCTTAAAATTTGTGAGAGTTTTTCATCTAGAAACTTAATTTAAACCTATGGCCTATTGAACATCTGACCTATAATCAAACTGTGTCTATTAAACATAAGACGCTTACATAGCAGATGACTTGTTTCTCACACAAAATTGAGCTACAACAAATACATTTGTCAATAAGATAAAATTTCGCAGGAAAAATGAAGAGAAATAGACCTTATTTAAACATATTAGGACTCATAAACCTTGGGGGAAATTATCTACAATAGCTAGCAGAACACAGTAAAGATCAATTAACCAGTGATTACAAATAGTATATCCCATGGACACAGTATAGAAATAAGAAGATAATGAAGAGTGGACATTTTAGACAGGAGCTTTAACGGGCTAATTAGTCTGAATGTACAAAGGTTTCTAAGCATAAGTATATTATACTGGAGTTCCAGCATAAGTATACTGGAACTCCAACATATTACACTAGAGTTCCAGCATAAGTATATTGAAATTCTAGCATAATATACTGGAGTTTCGGGATTAATATTCCGTTCCAACATAATATGCTGGAAGTTCATACACTGGTGCTCCAATCATCAGTATATTATGCTGGAACTTTTTGCGTGTTGAAGTTTTAACATAATATGCTGGAAGTTCATACACAGGTGCACCGATCTCCAGTATATTATGTTGGAACATTCCGTATTGCAGTAAAATATTGACTATTTTCAATAATTTTACAATCGCTGGCTATTTTTGAATCAGTTCAAAACTGGCTAGCCCATATTATTTTTACGTGAAGAAACAATTGAGAGTGACTTTCTTAATTCGATATGACCATCAGTGTGGATAAGTATGTACCACCACTCGTCTCCTTTCTTCTTCTTTTTTTCTTTTCTTTTTTGGTTGAAGTTTTTTTTACTTTTCTTTATTTGATTGTCTTTTTCTCGTTACTTGTATTTCTATTAGCACCAACTCCCATTATATTTTCTAGTCATATCATTACAAACTACTCGCATTGATAGGGGAATCAGTAAATACTTTACATTAGTGATTAATATAATTAAATTAGTTACCAAAAAAAAGGGGAATCAGCTTAAAAAATCGATCCTTTTTTATTACTCCCCATGTCTCAATTTATAGAAAGGTGTAGGACTTCGAGAGTCAAACAAATCATTCTTTGACCACGATTTTTTATATGCCTTTTAAATTATTGAACTATTAATTATTGTAGCTTATAATATTTTTTAAACCGTTTCATATTTAAATTCTTCCCAAAAAATTTAAAGATTTTATGTCCAAATTCATACAAATTAAGAAGTTTATATCTCGATAAGCAAAAAGTGTCACATAAATTAGGATAAAAAGAGCATTTATTAATTCATTTTTTTATGAAAATTTTACCTCATATAGCAAAGGTATACATTCTATTTATTATAAATCAAAATCATTTTAAAATATTAGTTTCTACAACTACCTTTTATTTATAGCAAAATAAGTATTTATAGTATATATTACCATTGAGACATGAAAAAGGCATGAAATACACTATTTATGTTTCCTCTCTCATAGACAGCTGGACATACATATTTTTAAGGTGATTGTCGTTACTGTATTCATGAATACATGGCGCGAATACATGTGAATACAGCTGGACTGTCCTGGTTTAGGCGCTTTTTACTACTGTATTCATGAATCACTAGCGCGAATACATGTGAATACATGCACGTATAGCTGGACTGCCCTGATTTTAGGCGTTTTTTGCTGTTGTATTCATGAATACATGGCACGAATACATGCACGTACAGCTGGACTGCCATGATTTTAGGCGCTTTTTATTGTTGTATTCATGAATACAGTTGCGCGAATACATGTGAATACAGCTGGACTGCCCTTATTTTAGGCGCTTTTTGCTGCGGTATTCATGAATACATGGCGCGAATACATGTATATATATGCGCGTACAACTGTACTGCCCTGATTTTAGGCGTTTTTTGCTGCTGTATTCATGAATACAGCAATGCGAATACAACAAATACACTACCCTAACAGTTGATAATAGCTATAAAAAAATAATTATGTATGATAACTATAGAAAGTAAATAGCCACTAAACATTAATGGTGTCTGAAAGTTCCTCTTTTTTTTCTTAATCTTCCTTAAGATATTGCAAGAGATATAAAAGCAATGTAACTAATTTAACATTTAATATCTTCTCGGACCGTAGTAACATGGAATTTGATCAAGTAGTGCCCCTGTAATATAAATCATCGAAATTAAAAAGTCTCCTCCGTCAGAGCTCCTCGTACCGGATTTGTCTAATGCAGTTTATATCTTCTGTATGGTTTGCGACATTGACGTAGCCACCCTATATCAAGGGTGGTCAAGCGCACCCTTCGCCGAAAAATTATACTGCGTTGAAAAGTTAAATACTACTACTTTATATGGTTTTATATATATATATATATATATATATATATATATATATATTTTAAACACCCTTAACGCAATGGAGTAAGGCAGTCCAGCAGTTGAGGGTGTTCAAAATGGCGTGTTATTCGCGAATTTAACGTTTTGCGTATTTTGTTTCCAAACTAAACGGAGACCACTATTTGTGGTCTATTGATTTTACTTCAATCTAATAATATCCTTATAAAATAACTCATAAAACTTAAAATTTATGAAAAAATAAATAACTAATCTTTTAACTAAAAGTTATTTCTTAAATATATTTTATAATTTAAAAATCAAGCACTACAAAAATTTCTTCAACAAAAGCTCTCTACAAACTACAAACTTCCTCGACTCTCTATTTTCTTTAGTTTTACTTACTTTTAGTAGTAGAATTTGTAATATTTTTTTGTTAATTTTGATTTATAAAACTATAGTTATATTACAAGGTTTTTTTTTTGTTTAGCTAAATATTGCATAGTTTGATTTTAAAATTTTAGGACACTAGTCGTCGGCAAAAAAAATTATTGACTTGTTTAAAGTTTGAACACCTTTGACGAAATTTCTGAATACGTTATTGATTTGCGAGCTATTGCATAGTGAACAGGTTACCCTTAAGGATAGAGGTTGTAGGTTTCCGTGGGAATTCTCCAAAAATACATAAATCATCCGTAAAAGCCTATTGACGATGACAATAATGCAGATGAAGATGAAGATGAAGATGCAGATTCAAAGTGGAATAATCTCCGACTTTTTGGTCCACTCGTTATACAAAAGAGATATGCTATAGTTGGTTTAGGAGTTTTAAATGATTGTCTCTGTATGGCTTGCGTGGAATGTGATAAGAGTCTCGAGATATTGGTCATGAAAGACTATGGAAGGAAGGATTCATGGACATCGTTATTTATGATAAGAAATTCGCGTCCTTATGAATTTGATCCTACAAAAACCCTTATAGAGACTATGATGGTGTTGTTGCGTATGATCCTACGAATGATAGTTTGCAAGACATTCTTGACGTCATGGGTTCGATATCCGACTTTTAATCACTTTATTACTTGACGACCGCGTATACTTGAAATTACTGGAACAAGGAGCAACATAGAAAAGGTCTATGATATTTTTTAGAATGTTTTACTAGTAATATATTTGAAATGACAAAATGAACAATCTTGTTATTGTTTTTGTTGTGGTGTTTGTTGTTATTATTTTTTGTTGGTGCTAATTTAGCTCTTACTTTAGTCATGTGTGAGTATTATCTTGCTTGATGCTTGTGCCAAATCAATGAAGATAGAACATATGTCTTTTATTCGTATATACACTTTAATTTGTTATAGTTAACAATTTTCCTAACTATACTATAATAGAAATTTATTTACTATTTTAATTTAGATTCATATTTAATTATATTCTATGTCTATGTTTACTATTTATGTACAAAATCATAAATAAAAAAAGGAAAATTCCTTAAATTTAACATCTCATTCTCTCTCCTTCACCAACCCCTCCTAAAAATTTGAATTTCACTTCTTATTCTCTCCCCCTCATACTTATCATCCAAAATTTGTACTTCTCTCACAATGTAATTGAAAATGTCAAAAAGTTTGTCTCTAAAATAGCAACAACAAAGGGTTCTCATTCGACAACCATTAAAAAACTTCAAAACATAGAATTCAATATTCAAAATTTATAAATGTGTGATTTATTTGGATTGAGTGTTCTCGCAAGTGATGGAGAACATACATATAGTTTATATCTCAATTTTGAGTGAAATTGGTTAAGTTTAGAGTGGTTTTACTTAAAATTTCATATTAAAACGTGAAAAAAGTGAAGTTGCAAGAATTGTATGATAAATGTATTACAATTGTTTTAGAATTGTGTCACAATTGTATTAAAATTGTATGTTACTTATATTTGATACATACCTTAAGTAATATATGATACAATATTAATACAATTTGTAATAAAATATTATATCAGATTCAAGGTTAGAGTTGTGATTGAAACTTGAAGAAGATGAATATCACAATTGTCTCACAAATTTTCAGAAATTATCGCAATTTGTATCACAAATGTATGAGAATTGTGTTAGTATTGAATGAGGTATTATTTTAGATATTAATGTATCAAATACAATTATGATACATTTATGATACAATTATGGTTTAGATATTGATATATCACATACAATTATTATGCAATTCCCATACAATTCCTGCAACTTCTTCTTCTTCGTCGAGTTTCAATATGAAATTTCACCTAAAACTTACTATGTACTTAACCAATCTCTTTCAAAATTGAGATATAAACTCCAAAAGATATTCTCAATCACTTGCAAGAACCCGGGAATCCTCCGGGATAGTGATGATTATCGACCTCTTACGTCGGGATCTACACTCGAGGCGGGGAAACGGTTGATTAAATTTGGGCTCGAGTCAGCCCATCAATTTATGAAGATGGATCCTTTCTCAGAACTTCCAGGTCGCCCAGCCCGAAAAAGTCTTCCAAGACGGACGAGTTCACACCATCGAAAAAGGAACGAAGGGGATCTTCCACGCCATGAGCCCCTTCATTCGACCTCTCCTTCCTTGCTCGGGCCTCCTCGAGCATAAACTCAGTATAGGAAGGCGACCCTGAAATCTCCATTACATCGGGCGCCTCCTTCGGAACGGAGTCATCATTTCGGGAAGTCTCCGCCCGGGTCTCCTAATCAACCCCTCGGGTCTGAGGGAGATCGACCTCATGGATCTCCTCCTTAATAACCGCCACCTCCTCGGGCCCCTTCATTCGACCCCTCATGAGCCCCTTCATTCGACCTCTCCTTCCTTGCTCGGGCCTCCTCGAGCATAAACTCAGTATAGGAAGGCGACCCTGAAATCTCCATTACATCGGGCGCCTCCTTCGGAACGGAGTCATCATTTCGGGAAGTCTCCGCCCGGGTCTCCTAATCAACCCCTCGGGTCTGAGGGAGATCGACCTCATGGATCTCCTCCTTAATAACCGCCACCTCCTCGGGCCCCTTCATTCGACCCCTCATGAGCCCCTTCATTCGACCTCTCCTTCCTTGCTCGGGCCTCCTCGAGCATAAACTCAGTATAGGAAGGCGACCCTGAAATCTCCATTACATCGGGCGCCTCCTTCGGAACGGAGTCGTCATTTCGGGAAGTCTCCGCCCGGGTCTCCTAATCAACCCCTCGGTTCTGAGGGAGATCGACCTCATGGATCTCCTCCTTAATAACCGCCACCTCCTCGGGAGAAGTTGACCCGTAGGGCATGAAAAAATCGTCTTCCTCGGGCTTATCCCTGAGCTGAAGAGGTGAGTCCGGGTCGGGTGCTCCATAGCTAGAACTTTCCTTTGGATTACGGGCCAACCTTTTCTTTGGCTTCTTCTTCTCTAAGATCGGGGAACCCGAAGCCTTCCTTTACCTTTTTTCCTCTGCTGCAGCCCCGATCTGCCCCAAAGTGGAGGGGTTAACGGAAAAGGACACATCCTTGCCCCCCCCCCCCCC
>ML287679.1:28331-89845 GCA_005239495.1 Nicotiana undulata | reverse complement strand
CATCTCCCCCAAAAGTGGGGGGTTTAACGAAAAAGCACCCTCCCTCCCCCCCCCCCCCCCTGAAGGCTTAAGTTCAATGGTCTTAGGCAAACCTACAAAAAGAAAAGTCAAGAAAAGAGAGTAAGTGCAAATGGGAGAGCCCGATGTTACCTATTCGGGGAAGGATCTTACCGTGAGAACATGCATCCCCTCGGCCCCTCGAGAGTTTGTGCCATGTGCGTTCGGAATAATACATCTGTGAACAAATGACCTCGACCCACTCCTGATCCGAGGGATAGCGTTTGGGACTCGAACGACGGCTACACTATCACAAGTACTAGTGAGAAAAAAAGAGATGAACGTAAAATGGCATTCAATAGGAAACTCTACTTACGAGATGAATTTCATTTCTCAAGGAATGGAATGAACTCGGGGGGAAACAAGTCTTCGGTCTTCACCCAGATGAAGCACCTCTGCCAGCCCCGGTCCCGGTCCTCATCGATACTTGAGAATGGGGTTTGCTAGACCAACATGTGAGCTTTATTAGTCCCCCTCGGAAGATTCAGGGACTGTATAGGTGGAGTAGGTGATAGATGGTGAACCGACGAGATTCGGTCTTATTCATGAAGTAACTAAGGAGGATCACGATCCTATTCAGCGACATGTGCGTATAACTGAGGCATACTTTGTACCTCTTGCAGAAGTCCAAGATAATCGGGTCCACCGGGACCAATATGAAGGGATAAGCGTAAACACTTAGATACCCCTCCACATAGGTAGTGATGCATGGCGTCCTCAGGACTGGGGACTACTACGTTCTTACCCGCGCAATTGTAGTCCTCTCGGACCACGGGAAGGACGTCTTCGGTAATAGAGCATATATACCTTGATGCTCCTTTTATTTGCCTCGGACCTGCATTGATGACGGTTTTTCAACCTTAAAGTCATCTGTGACGGAGCAGCTCCCGGGGATGAACATTTTTAAGGGAGGCTTGGGAGCCGGTTCATCGGTAGCCGTGCCAGGAGCAGGATGACTATATCAAGAGTGACCGCCTCGATTTTAGCAGTCGGTTGGGAAGAAAAAGAAGAAGCGACTTGTTGAAGAATAGATTTGGATGGTTTGGCCATTGTTATCTGAAAAATCTTGAAAGGTCTAAGTAAAGGTTTTGAAAAAGAGTCGAGTGTGCTGATTTGGATAAAGACTAGTAAATACCGGGAAATTACAGAGAAAATTTTAAGAACGGAGGTAAAGATATGAAAGTATGAAGAAGGTGAGTAACAACTTTAAGAATCGAAGATAGAAGCTTGGCCAAACGGTGAAAAATGTACGAAGAATGAACACTTTTATAGAGGTTTCATGACGCTTTGCATTCAGAGGTGACCTGCCGATAGATGACACGTGTTCGAAGTCAGAACGACGCGACTGACCGGACGTTTCAGCTTCTTTCTCGTTTATGTTGCGACATATTAAAGAAGGAGGTGAAAAGCATATGCCGTTTCTCATTGTTTTGGTAAACTTCCTCTCTAAGAAACGAGAGGACTATCGGTATACGAGTATAATCGAGCATGTTGAACATCTCGGTTTCCAAGTAAGACAAACATGACTCGAACGTGATCATAAGGAATCGAAGTATGGGCGAAAAACCTCTCACATCTGGGATGAAGAAAAACATCCGCCCTCGGAATCATCGGGGCCATATCTCCTGGGTCCAATTCGAGCTCCTCAACTTCGGAGTGCATTACCAAATGGCCGAACACGACTAACAAAGAGCCATGACATCCATGCCCAACCGGATGTCACGGCGTAATCTCGGCCCGTATCAGCAGTGAATCAGTGATTAGCATAAAGAAAGATTTTTATCCTTTTTAGAATTGTACTTAGGGTGAAATTCCCCTACTATATAAAGGGGAAACTTATTGTTCATTAGACACATTGTAACACGCATATCAAGGCAATATACTCTTATTCTCTCTGTTATTCAAAGTTCTTACTTTTGTTCATCAGTTCTTCATTAGCGTGATCTCGGGATCGAAGGCAGGCACTTCATTAAACTATTACTGAGTCCGGGATCACTCTCCTTATTGGTTTGGCAATTTATTACGTTTTTTATCTGTTTAATGTGACGTTATTTATCATTTGTATTGAATCAATCCGCATGTTCTTAAAATCACGTATAAATTCAATTGTTACTCGCTTTGGAAGGTAAAGAGTTTGATAGTACTGAAATTACTTGAAGCAATCTAGGAACAGACTTTTCTAATTTTTGAGGTTTATATATGCTGCTTACTTACCTTTATTTCTCCGGTAAAGTGTACTAAACAAGACCAACTTTTTTAGTCAATTGAGACAAAAACGCATAATAATAAGAGTAGAAATTGAGATATAAGAATTTCAGCATAATAGCTAAGAAAATTGACGTTCACTTAAGTAGGGAATGCCGAAAATGAGCAAAGTAATAAAATGATAGACTTATGTGACTACATTTTTCTTGGAATTTTAAAAATCCAAGAACTAAAGTAGCTTTTGTTATTTGTGTTTTTGCGCTACACTAGGGAAATTTTTATTTATAAATCATCCATAAATATAATTTAATCTAGGACTGTTCCTTGTAATTATAAATTATCCAATAAAGTCAAAGTAAAAAGTGACTGTCTGCAACTGTGCACGCTACAGTGCAGAAACAGTGTAGCAGACACTTCCCATTAGAAAGAACCATTGTACCAACCAAGCATGAACATCATCCTTGTGATGTCATTGAAGTATAATAACATGGAGTATGGCAATATAATATTCACTTGAGCATTTAGTGATATTCTCTCAAGCATTGAAAATCTGATCTTAGCATTGAAGTCACAAGTGTGTCAAGAACAAGAAGATAACTCCACTACGGACCAATTTCATTATGAGTTTATGTGTGTCCTTAGTTGAGTTGTAATCTTGTATTAGTTCTTCATTGTAACTCATATGTTGCTTTCTTAGAAGCTCTGTTTTAGGAAACTCAAAAACATAAACCCTCAGAGTTTGTGTTGTGACTAGAGTTAGTCCTAGGTTGAAGTCTTTGTAACTAGTAAGTGACAAAGTGGCTTGTAGTAGGTGTATTACAAGTTACTGAGGTTGAAGTATTTGTAGTAGAGTCATTACGAAGTGGCTTGTAATAGTGTGATTACAAGTTAGTGAAGTTGAAATCCTACCAGTGTAGGTCGTGTCTTTTTTCCCCTTGAGTTGAGATTTTGGTGGACCAGGTCTCTAAAAATCTTGTGTCTTATTTACATACTCCTTTAGTAGTTAGCATTGTGGGAACTGATATAGGACCAGATCTCTGTACAGATTGGTGGACTCTTATAAACTATCAAGCTCTTCTTCAATTTTATGTTTGGAAGATTTTGGTTTATGTCCCCTTCGTTGTATTATTATACTATGAATAAACAAGGTAGGGGCCATGCCAGGTTGAAATCTTGGGTATTTGGTTTAAATAAATAAAAAATATATGTATTATTTGCTTACATCCATGTTTCAAAAACGTTAAATGATACACTTGATTGAATACTGAGTAATTTCTCAATGTTTATATTAGTTCCGAAAATTTTCAAAAAGTTGTACTCTCTGTTTCAGTTTATGTGAATGTATTTTCTTTTTATCCGTTCAAAAAAGAATGATCTCTTTCTGAATTTGGTAATAATTTAGCTTAAACTCACAATTCTTCTCTTAATGAGAAGCTTTTATAACCACACAAATACTAAGGCCCCTTTTTGATTTGTTTAGGATCACAAATTCCAAAAATCTTTATTTTTTCTTAAACTTTATACACATTCAAACAATTTCACATAAATTGAAACGGAGGGAGCACTTGAGTAGCTTGAAAAATAGATTAGTTACATCATTGGCGTTTGCGTGTAAATCTGACCTTTCCAAAGATATTAAAATACTAAAGAAAATTGGTCTAAAATAAAGCATAGACAATTGTGAGACTATAAATTATCTTATTATAAACCAAAAAAAAAAGTTAAAATTAAATTAGTTTAAAATAAAAAATAAAAAAATTCAAACATACTAAAATCGAAAGTGTATTAAATGATTTTTAAATTTCGATGTATAATTAAAATGGCAGGCATTGGATAAAATAGTCGAGACGTGCAAACTGAACTAAGCACTACTTTTATTGAAAAATAATACTATAAATTTCAGATCCAAATCCAGAAGGCAACACCTAAGTCCAAAGTCAGCTCCTTACGACTTCTTAACAAAAGACACTTTTGTTTGCTTGTTGGAGAAAATGTTTGTACAGTTCAGCAATCAGCATTGAATCATGTAAATCCAAGAAGTCATATGTCCGGGGCTAAGCGTTACAAGCTTTTTTCAAAAAAGATAGACAATTAGGGTGTGTTTGGTACGATGGAAAATATTTTTCGGAAAATATTTTTAATTTTCTCATGTTTGGTTGTAAATTTTTTAAAAAATATTTTGCTCGTCAATTCATTTTTCTTCAATTGGAGGAAAATATTTTTCATATCAAGATAAAGGAAAATATTTTCTAAAACTCTTTCTCAACCTTCCCCACTCTATTCCTTACCCTCATACCCCAACACCCACCCACCTAACTCCACCCCATGCTCTCTCTCAAAAAAGGTTTTTTTTCATCACTACCCCCACTCCACCTCCTCCCCCCCCTACCTCCATCCGGACAAATTTTTTTTTTCACTTTTTTTGTAATTTTAAAATTTCTGTTTTTTTATTGCACCCTCCATCCCACCCCCATGCCCCTGCCCCCACTTCGGACAAATTTTTTTTTTATACTTTTTTTTGTAATTTAAAATTTCTGCACCCCCGCCCCGAAAGACCTTTTTTTATATATATTTTCAGTTTTACTTTTTTCATCTTTCGGTTTACAGGTTAAAAATTTTACAAGTTCTAAAGATATGAGTTGGGAGGTTTATGTGTTTCGAAGTTTAAAGGTTTAGAAATTATAAAGTTTACGGGTTTGAAATTTCGCGGTTTCGAAAGTTTTGTGGTTTAGAAGTATATGAAATTTGTGGGTTCGGAAGGTTGTTGGTTCGAAAGTTTATGACCTCATGTTTATTGTATCAAAATTATTTACGAATACTCTTGAGAAAATATTTTCCTAGATTTGCGTACCAAACACCAGAAAATGAATAAGATTACTACTTATTTTCCAAGAAAACATTTTCCTGGAAAACATTTTCCTTTATACCAAACACACCCTTAATCCAAAAATCCATTCATCGTATATACGGGCAGATCCAAAATTTAAATATTATGGGTTCAACTTTTAAAACTCTTAGTGTGGAACCCATTATATTTTAAAGTAATTATAAGTTCATATCTACTAATTTTTGTAATTTTAATAAATTTTTACATATAAAATTTTACTCCGCGTCAAAAGTTATGAGTTCAATTAAACTCGTCGGTAATATGCTAGGTCTGCTCCTGGTATATACACTTACAGGAGCATATCAAGAATTTAAATTTTATATGTATAAGTTATAAGATTTTTAGAATTGAATTCATTCTATTTTTAAATTTATGAGTTCAGACGTATCCATTTGTAACAATTTTGGAAACTTTTGTATGTAAATTTATACTCCCTCCGTTTTAATTTATGTAAATTTATTTGATTAGGCATAGAGTTTAAGAAAAGCGAGAATTTTTTTTAAATTTGAAATGAGGCACATATTTATCTGACTATAAATTATTGCGTAAAGATAAACTATCTTTAAATATAAAAAAAAATTATTCTTTTTGACACCGATTAAAAAATATATTCGTATAAAATTAAACGAATAAAGTATTTCGCGTTAAAAGTATTAGGTTCAGTCCGACTGAGCTACTTTACATCTACCCTTATTTTTAAGCTGGCAAGTCAGGAAAACAATGACACCTCTGCAGCATACGTGTCAAAACTAGAAACAACTGTCACTTGCTAGGTGTAAATTGCATGCATGCAATTCCACTTGGTTTATATAATCCAATGCTCAAATGCATGCACTATGCCACGAAGTTCTTGAGCTGATATCTCTTTGTGTCTTTCTTCACATTTCTTGTTTATTGTCACGCTTTTGGTATTTTCTTGGAGTTTTTTAAGTACCAAAGGGTGGATTGAGAAGTTGCTGCAGTTTTAGAATTTGGTGAAATGGCGACGGTTGCAGTGACGGGGATTGATCGGAATGCGGCGTTATCGCCGGAGGCGCCGCTTGCTCCGGTGACTATTGAACGGAAAGTTAGAACAGATTTGGAAACTTCTATTCCAAAGCCTTGTAAGCTTGTTTTTCTCTTCTGATTAATGTGGGTAGTTTTGAGTTTGCAAATGAAGATTTAACTCGTCTAGATTTAGTTTGATTTGGTTTGGTATTAAATTAAAAAGTCCGAACCAAACCGACAACATATAAATATACAATTTCTTTAATAAAAGATCTCTAGGAATACTTGAGATTCTAACACGACATACAATATTATTTAATAAAATATGAAGTATTCCATATTTACGAACCTTAATTAATGGGTCGTATGAAATGCGTCAATCTCTTTGTTCTTACATATTCATATATGTCAAGATTTATTAAATTCCTATATATTTTTTGTTTTCGAATTTGAAGTGATTATTATTATTTAGGTATCATATGGATATTAACCTTTAAAGTGTACATCAACAGAAAAAAATATTGGCGGACAGACTAAAAAAATTAATTATCATGTGTTGCTAAGTAGATTCTCCCATAGTGGAAAATTGTTGTGAACTTTCTGTTTTGGTTGTTCAACATCTGATTCAGACTTCAACTAGTAGATTTGTTAGTTTGGAGTACCACATACTGTGTAAGTATGGGATTTTTGCTTAAAGATTGTTATTATAGTATAATAATATAATGTTTAAAGATGTGGTATGTATATTCAGATTTGGCAAGGGGATTAGTGGCTCCTGATATGGAGCATCCCCATGGAACTCCTGGCTACAGGCACCACGGCTTGAGCGTTATGCAGCAGCATGTCGCCTTCTTTGATCAGGATGAAAATGGCATTATTTACCCATGGGAAACTTACTCAGGTAATCACCCTATTTCTAAATTCGTCGATTTAGGTAACAGTATAAAGTGGCGGAGTCACCTTATACCAAGGGGTGTCAGACACCCCTAAAGTTGCGCGGTGTAGTTAGGTAAATTGACGCCTTATATATATATTTTGAATCTCATGGACGTCTTCGTATGTATATCTTTATTTAATATTTTGACACCCCTAATAAAAATTCTGGCTCTGCCACTGACGATACGGGATTAAAGTTGTTCAAAACAGATTGTACATAGCTACACTAGTGTTATGTGATTAATCCACTTGGTGATCTGTAATTCAGTCTCTCGGATAACTGTTTTTCAGCTGTCGAATTCCGGGCTATCAGCATTGCTCGGCTGTATTACTATCTGTTTATAGCTCATTACACTAGTGAAAAATTGATTTTGAGTACTTTTAAGCAGGTAAGGATCTGATTTATTGAGCATTTCTAGAGAGAAATTGTGTCATCTGTAGCATCTAGTCTTAACATTTAACTACGTTCAGTTCAAGATTTTAGTTCATTCGGCAGATATATATATATATACGTTATGATGTGATTCATTAACTATCCAAAGTGTATGATTGTGGTATCTGATGAAATTTAATCTGAAACCTCCCTCTGCTCCTTTCTTTTCATTTTAAACAGGACTTCGTCAAATCGGTTTCAATATGATAGCATCTCTTATAATTGCCATTGTCATCAATGCTGCTTTGAGTTATCCGACTCTGCCGGTAAGTTAATCTGTCCTAAGATATGTTGTTGTAAGGTATATTATTGCATTCAATAGAGCTAAGGTTATTTACATTATTTACTATTTGTTCCTGGATGTATATATCCTCTCTTCACTTACTACGACTAGTTTGGAACTGAGACATAATTATTGTTGTTGTGTATATACTCTCTTTTCATTAAACCGATATCCGACGCGACGCTGCAGGGGTGGTTTCCTTCTCCATTTCTCCCAATATATATCCATAATATACATAAGTGCAAGCATGGAAGTGATACTCACACCTATGACAGAGAGGGAAGGTTAGTACATTACAAGTTTACAATCCCTCTTTAACTCATAATTTCAACATCCTTTGGTAGTCAAGCTGATGATTTTCGTTTATCTGGTCGCCATCACCGCCTATAGGTATTTCCCAGTGCATTTTGAGAACATCTTTAGCAAGTATGCTCGCACGTTGCCTGATAAGCTTACTCTTGGAGAACTTTGGGACATGACTGAAGGCAACAGGGAGACGTTCGACTTTTTTGGCTGGTAACTCTTCAGGCTCCAATGCTCTCATTTTAACTCGCACGCGCTAGTACTACTGTCTCAATTGAATCTCCCGTCCAAGTTGAACGTCGAAAATTTCTCAATCTTTATTTGGTGTGTAATTGTGCAGGATTGCAGCTAAAATGGAGTGGGGAATTCTGTATGTTCTTGCTAGAGATCAAGATGGTTTTCTATCTAAAGAAGCGATAAGGCGCTGTTTCGACGGAAGTTTGTTTGAATATTGTGCCAAGATACAAATGGAAGCTGAGGGATGGTTAAAGGAAGAATAGTTGTAATGTGAACTGCAGATGAATGCTCCTAGTAAAAAGAGCTGGCAAAGACTATTATTAAGAGTATATAAAGCATTGTAATAAGCAGGGCAATAGCCTGGAGTTGAACTTTTATTTTGCCATGTTTTTTCAAGTCTTTGTACCAGAATTGGTCTTGTCTAGTGTCTAATCGTTGTAAAAGTTGTCTATAAAAAAATGAATGCAGTAGTCCTAAATACTTGATTGTTACTATGTTACAATGTTCACTTGTTTGGTTCTTGAAGTATGTTAATGGCATGTAATAACCTTAACCTCGAGGCGTAGTAGAACATATTACCTGAGTATAAGTTTCGAGCGAAGTATACTATTTGAGAAATAAAGGGTGTTAATTGACACCCCTTAGATAAGAGTGGCTCTGCCTTTACAAGGTATATTGTATACGGTTAAAATTGGCTACATTCGATTTTACGGGCTTTAGAGTATGTCTCCAGCGTGAGCTAAATTGACACTGAAGTAATGGAATTACGAGATATTTGTAATTGACCATCAATCTCGGCGAGAATCTCGGAATTGGCAGAACCATTAACGATTATTGACATCAATCATATATTTTACTTTCAAAATTAGAGTTATACCTTATTTAGGATTCCTATACTATCCTGTTCATTTGTAACACAATTATCACTCATACATTCACTGAGAAATACAAACGTTCTGCTTTTTTACTCGCTCTTAATTCTCTATTGTCTATTTTGTTCATGTTGTTCTTATTATTCTTGTGGTTCTCAACGTTCGATCTCGACACTATTTCAAGTCGAGGTTTGATAATATGCAAGCGGCACCGGTTTGATCTATTACAATCATTTAATTCCTTTATTTATTTAGCTATTTATCAATTGGCATTGAATTAGATCGCGTATCCTGACAACCACATTACAAGTTTAATTGTTACTCGTATTTCGAGGTAAACAGTTTGGTGCCCACCGTGGGGATAAGGATAATAGTGATTGTTCAGTGCTAATTCTGATATAACACATTATTTTACACTTGTTTCTTGTCAAGAATTTTGTTTTCAGGATAAATCATGTCAAACTCACAAGCTACACATGGTGACAACGGTCTCGGACTCCACGGAGAGAACGAGAATGTTATCGCTCTAGGAATCGAGGTGCCACAGGCTGACCTCAGAGGAGCACCGCCCGCCAACCCTATTGATGTCAGTTCGCATGTTGCTTTGAATACGGATTTAGGTGGTGACCGATGGAAGCGTACGCAGAGAGGGTCGAACTGACGGTCGAAGTACTCAGGGCAGAAGAGACGAAGGTGTTAGTATCCAAGTTATATTTGAAATGCTGCAAGCCCAACAAAACGCTATTGCTCAGTTGCAAAAGCAGTGCATGACGCCGAATACGGTCGAACAAGAGGCTACTCGCCGTACCGAGCCAGTGCCTGAAAGGTCAGGTGATAATACTCCGACAATCGACCCTGCTATAATGAGGATGCTCGAGGAGCTGACCAAGAGAATAGAATCGGGAGAAAAGAAAATCGAGGCCAATGATAAGAAGGTGAAAACTTATAACTCTCGAGTTGATCAGATACCAAGGGAACTACCCATCTTAAAGGGAATGGACTCCAAGAAGTTTGTGCAAAAATTCCCTCCAAGTGTGACTCTGAATCCCATCCCAAAGAAGTTCCGTACACCCGATCTACCTAAATACAACGGGACCTCGGACCCCAATGAGCATGTTACTTCTTATATGTGCGCCATAAAAGGAAATGATTTAGAGGATGACGAAATTGAGTTTGTATTGCTAAAGAAATCCGGGGAGACCCTGTCAAAGGGAGCTATGATTTGGTATCACAACTTGCCACCGAATTCTATCGATTTGTTTGCCATGTTAGCGGATTCATTTGTAAAAGCACACCTTGGTGCTATAAAGGTTGCAACTAGAAAATCAGACCTCTTCAAAGTGAAGCAGAGAGATAACGAGATGCTAAAAGAGTTCGTATCTCGATTCCAAATGGAACATATGGAATTACCACCAGTTACCGGCGATTGGGTTGTTCAAGATTTCACCAGGGATTAAACGAGCGGAGTTCGATTGTATCACGCCAACTGAAGCAGAATTTTGATAGAGTACCCGGCTGTGACTTGGGTAGATGTTCACAACCGATATCAGTCGAAGATTAGGGTTGAGGACGACTAACTGGGAAATCCCTCAGGTTCAGTACATTCTAATCGGTCGACAGGTAAAAGCCAGAGAGACATTGATAGAAAGTCAAGGCCGAATAATGATCAGTATCAGCCATATGTTTCAGATTGAAGGAATAATGGTCCGGGATGCAATTCCATCCGAAATTATCTAAGGGGTGACTGAGGGCAGAACTCTCGGGGACTAATGAGTAAAACTGGTTTTGACAAATATGCAGATCCCACAAAAGCGCCCCAGTTATCGGAGTATAATTTCAGCATGGATGCGTCGGGGATTGTATCGGCCATCGGAATGATCAAAGACACTAGGTGTCCAGACCTATTCAAACCGACCCTTCTCGAAGAAATCCAAACCTAATGTGAAAATATCATGGCACGCATGGCCGTAGGACCGAAGAATGCACACAGTTAAGAGAGGAAGTAGCTCGATTATTCAATGAGGGACATCTTCGAGAATTCCTTAGTGATCGAGCCAAAAATCACTTCAAGGAAGAGACGCCAATAGAAAGAACGAGCAGGAAGAACCTCCGCATGTTATCCACATGATCGTCGGCGGGGTCGACGTCCCACAGGGACCTATATTCAAATTCACCAAGTTATCGATCACAAGAGAAAAACGGACTTTGAGACTATGTGCCCGAAGGCACCCTCTCGTTCAACGACGAAGAAGCAGAAGTCATCTCCCAGTCGCACAACGACGCCATGGTAATTTCTATTATGCTAAATAAATTCAAGTTAAACGTATTCTCATGTATCCAGGTAGCTCAGCGAACATAATCCGATTGAGGGTCGTAGAGCAGCTCACCATGCTAGACCAGATTGTACCTGCATCTCAAGTCTTAAATGGCTTCAACATGGCTAGAAAAACAACAAAAAGGGAGATAATCCTATTAGTGAACGTGGACGGGACCATCCAAGACACAAAATTTCATGTCATCGAAGGCGAGATGAGATACAATGCACTGCTCGGAATGCCATGGATCCACAATATGAGGGCAATTCCATCGACCCTTCACCAAATGATGAAGTTCCCAACAGTGGATGGTGTGAAAACAGATTTTGGGGAATAACATGTTGCAAAGGGAAATGTTTGCAGTCGACGAGTTAACGCCGATATGAGTGCCTTCGACCTCAGAAAAGTTGAGCACCAAAGATAAGAAAGCGGCCAAATAGCAATAACTATCCCCAACCTCGGCCGAATCGGATAAACAGGTAATCGAAGAAGAGGAAGAGGATTTTCTCACTCCTTACACTTTCGTCGTTCCCAAAGAATCGGATGCAACCAAATCAATGATCCAGGAGATGGAACAAGTAATACTGATCGAGTATCTACCCGAACTAAAGGTATACCTGGGAACGAGGTTAACCCCCCAAGCTAAAGAAAAACTCATTCAAATTCTTATTGATAACATGGATTTCTTTGCATGGTCCCATTTAGACATGACAAGAATCCCACCCGAGATAACAACTCATCGGTTGAGCATGGATCCCAAGTTCCGACCGATAAAGCAAAAAGAAGGCCTCAGTCCGAGGTGAAGCACGCCTTCATAAAGGAGGAGGTAACCAAACTTAAAATAGAGTCCATTCGGGAAGTAAAATATCCCGAGTGGTTATCCAACGTAGTCGTAGTCCCCAAAAAGGGGAACAAACTTAGAATGTGTGTAGATAATAAGGACTCGAATAAATCATGTCCAAAAGACTCTTTTCCTTTGACTAACATCGATCGAATGATCGATTCCACGGCCATCCACGAGATACTTACTTTTCTCGATGCCTATTCTGGGTACAACCAAATCCAGATGGACCTAGTAGACCAGGAAAAAACTTATTTTATCTCTAAGTATGGAACTTACTGCTGTAATGTAATGCCCTTCGAGCTAAAAATGCGGGAGCTACATATCAACGCCTAGCTAAAAAGATGTTCGAAGAACAGATAGGGAAATCAATGAAAGTTTACATTGACGATATGTTAGTTGAGTCCATGCGCGCAGAGGACATTTTGACTCATTTGCAGGAAACATTCGAAATCTTGAGGAAATACAACATGAAGCTCAACCCCGAAAAGTTTGCTTACGGGGTCGGCTCGTGTAAATTCCTCGGCTTCATGGTCAAATAGGGGAATCGAGATCAATCTCGATAAGATTAAGGTCATCGAAGACATCACCGTCATGGATAGCGTGAAATCCGTTCAAAGGCTAACTGGACGGATAACTGCCTTAGGCCAGTTCATTTCGAGGTCATCAGATCGAAGCCATATGTTTTTTTCCTTACTCAAAAAGAAAAATGATTTTACGTGGACCCTAGAATTTCAACAAGCATTGGAGGCATTGAAACGATACATATCGATCCCACCTTTGCTCCACACCCCAAAGGCAAATGAAAAGTTATACCTATACTTGGCGGTGTTCGAGGTAGCGGTAAGTGGTGTATTAGTTCGAGAAGAACAAGGTACGTAGTTTCCGATTTATTACGTGAGACGAACCTTAGGAGATGCTGAAACTAGGTATACGCACTTAGAAAAAGTGGCACTTGCATTAATAAGCACATCTAGAAAATTAAAGCCGCATTTTCAGTGTCATCCTATATGTGTTATCACCGCTTATCCACTCCGAAATGTTTTGCACAAGCCCGAATTATCGGGTCGATTGGCCAAATGGGCCGTCGAAATTTGTGGGTACGATATCGAATATCAACCCCGAACATCCATCAAGTCTCAAATTTTCGCAGACTTCGTGGCCAATTTTTCGTCAACCCTCGTACCCGAAGTGGAAAAGGAACTTCTGCTTAAATCGAGTACATCATCGGGGGTATGGACCCTCTTCACGGATGGTGCCTCGAATGTGAAAGAGTTCGGGCTCGGTATTGTTTTGAATCCGCTTATGAGCAATGTTATTAGGAAATCAATTAAGACTAACAACGAGGTCGGGTATGAGGCTATGATTGCAGGTCTCGAACTAGCTAAAAGCTTGGGAAAGGAAGTCATAGAACCTTCAAAGTTCGAGAGGACAGGATGCAAAGGTACTTCGACAAATTGCAGACAACCTTTAATCGCTTCAACGAGTGGACTCTACAACGTGTACCTAGAGAACAAAATATTGAGGCCGATGCACTTGCCAATTTAGGGTCATCAGTCAACGAAGATGAGATCAGCTCGAGCACGGTCGTCCAACTCTCGAGATCTGTAATCGAGGAAGGGCATGCTAAAATGAACTCTACAAGCTTAACCTAGGATTGGAGAAACAACTACATCAAATACTTGAAGAACGGGAAGTTACCATCGGATCCTAAAGAATCGAGGACCTTACGAACTAAAGCCACTCGATTCACATTAGACGAAGATGGAACGTTATACAAGAGGACGTTTGATGGTCAATTGGCAGTATGCTTAGGACCGGGAGATATTGACTATGTTCTGCGAGAAATCCATGAAGGCACTTGAGGAAACCATTTTGGCACCAAATCACTAGTTCGAAAGGTCATCAGAGCGGGATACTAATGGGATAGAATGGAAAAAGACTCTAAGGAGTTTATTCGAAGATGCGACAAATGTCAAAGGTTTGCGCCTATGATTCACCAGCCCATTGAACAACTTCATTCGGCCATATCCCCATGGCCATTCATGAAATGGGGAATGGAGATCGTCGGTCCTCTGCCATCATCCCCAGGTAAAGCTAAGTTCATAATATTTATGACTGACTATTACTCTAAATGGGTTGAAGCACAGGCCTTCAAAAAAGTTAGAGAAAAGAAGTGATCGACTTCATAAGGGATCACATTGAATGTCGATTCGGGATACCTGCGGAAATAGTGTGTGATAATAGAAAATAATTCATCGGCAGTAAAGTAACAAAATTCCTCGAAAACCACAAAATAAAGAGGATACTATTAACGCCATATCACCCTAGAGGAAACGGACAGGACGAATCAACGCATAAGACTATCTTCCAAAACTTGAAGAAAAGGCTAAACGAAGCCAAAGGGAAGTGGAGAGAAAAAATTCCCGAGGTTCTATGGGCATATCGGACGACATCGAAGTCTAGTACCGGAGCAACTCCGTTTTCCTTAGTATATGGATCCGAATCCTTAATACCGGTCGAAGTCGGAGAGCCCAGCGCCAGGTTTCGACATACAATGGAGGAACCAAACCACGAGGCAATGAATACCAGTCTTGAGTTGTTAGATGAAAGACGAGAAGCGCCACTCGTTCCAATGGCCGCACAAAAGCAATGAATCGAGAGGTATTACAACAGAAGAACCAATCTTCAACACTTCAAAGTCGGGGACTTAGTCTTAAGAAAAATCACCATCAATACTCGAGACCCTAATGAAGGGAAACTCAGTCCTAAATGGGAAGGACCCTATCAAATCCTCGACATAGTTGGGAAAGGATCTTACAAGCTCGGAACAATGAACGGCGAGCCATGATCGAATAAATGGAACATATCGCTCCTCAAATGGTACTATTACTAAGGAATGACTCTCTTTTATTTCATTTATTTAAACATTCTAAGCTTACTCATTACAGGAATTCGATCCAAGAAATCGAGACCTCAGGTGTTAAAGTACGCGTTGCACTCATTTTCCCTTAGACGGTTTTTATCCCAAATGGTTTTTCTGGCGAGGTTTTTAACGAGGCAACAACTATGTGCTACCTGAGGATAATTCAATAGTATCCAAGGCTTCTTTGCAATCAACATCGAATACTAGGGGGCATCACCCTCATATGTTATGTATCAATGGGTCTCGATAGGAAGAATTTTGTAATGGGCCCAACGGTCGAATAAACCGTGTCCATATAGGTTAGCCGAGTCCCGAAAACAAAACATGTACGCATTTATGAATAATAAGAAGAAGCACTCTCTTTTATCGAACATCTCATGTTTGAAGTATAATTTGTATTATACGAGTCATGTACTTACGATTCTAATCTATTGTGAAAAACTAACACTTGTGAAAAATGGCTTAAGGGCCAAGTACAAGCATACCTCGAACATTCGGGGACTGCACACTCGAGCTATCTAAGTTCGAAATCATAAGACCTCAAAGAGGCACCCCTCGATATATAGGCCAAGGCCACCACACTCGGGGACTAACATTTCGAACAAGTTCGAAATGTTATCGAGAAACAAGTCCAAGAGACATACTCGGAGGCTACAACCATATTAAAGACTACAGTCATATAAAAGGCTATGGATGAAATAATGATGATCGGAGACATCCGACTTCCGCCACAAACTAAATATCTTCAAATACTTTGAAAAATCGGTTAAATAAGGCTACCATCGGCAAAGCAAATAAAAAGGCTTCGATAAAATCAGTTCTCGAATAAATTAAAGGCTTCGATAATATCAGGCTTCGAAAAAACCTCAACATATATCAAATTGTCTTAACACAAACGAGTTAAGAAAATATTGGGTTCCGATCGTTGAACCCCCGAAAAACCCAATGGGTACAAAAAAAATGCTAAGGCATAAAGAAATCTTCACTAAGTCATTTAGCCGAAAAGGGAAAATAATAGTTGTTTTCAGAGGCCGAATTGGCCCAACTTAAAGAGCCCAAGGGCCAATCTAAAGAGCCTAAGGCCAATGTAAAGAGCCCAATGGTCGATCTAAAGAGCCTAAGGGCCAACATAAAGATCCTAATGGCCAATAAAGTTAGAGTTCAAGACCTTGGTCTCACTCAATTCGAACCCAAGGATTCAGTTATTCCGAGATCAAATAAATGTTAACTATGGATTCACCTAAAGGGTATACCGGTGAGCTCGAAATACCTAACAACCATATGATGAAAACCTAAGGGTTCATTTCATCCTAAAACTCAAGATTCATTCGGACTTGGTTATTAAAGATAACTCGTCTGTCAGTTCGATCGAGCCACCCCCGAGATAAGGTCTCGAACGAGTTTCGAGATCAGGGACTTGCCCTTGTAAAAACGAAAAGCTTAAGGATTCGTTTTGATCACGAGTTGAACTACAACAATAAGAATTTTCAACAAAGGCAAACAAACATATGAAGGCAAGAAAGAGAAATTCATAAAGGCTCCAAAAGGAAATTTTCTACTATACCAAAAAACGTGTACAAAGGGTCGGTCAAAGCCTTACAAAAGAAAAAAGAAAAAAAAGTTATAACCTAACTACGATCAGGGATAGTCCCCTCGAGACCGGCTTCCTCCCGAGCAGCTTCTCCTGGGGCATCCTCTTCAGCAGCCTCATCTCCTTCTTCTCCACTTCCGGACCCGCCTCGACTGCCCTCTGCTTCGTCATCATCATCATCGGAAGAGGCGAGTTGCTTGGCTTCGGTCTCGAGCTCTTTGGACCTAGCAATCTCCTCGGATAGGTTAAAACCTCGAGCATGAATTTCCTCGAGGGTTTCCCTCCGGGATTAGCACTTTGCCAAGTCACTGCGCCACTGCTCCCGGTTGGAATCCTCCCTCAGCTGAGTTTGGACAGCTACGACATCAGCCCGGTACCTGGCTATGGACTTGTCTGCCATAACCTTGGTTTTTTCAATCTCAGCCTTGGCCTCGGTAAGCCCAGCTTCAATTTCTTCGACCCTCTTGGCCTGAGTTAAACTTTTTTCTTTAAGTCCTTGGAGTTGGGCCTCTGCTGAAGATAATTTGGCCAAAGCTGCCTCCTTTTCCGCAGCAAGGCGGTCCATCCTAGCTTTCCACCGATCACAGCCGATCTTGACCTGATCGACCTTTGCCCGAAGTATCCCGATCTTCTCCACCTTCTATTGCGGTTGAGATATCGAAGTGTTAGCTACCACAGTGAAGCCGATTCCATACTGAATTATAAAGGCGGTTACCTGCTTGTCTAACTCGGCCCCCTCTTCATGAGCCCTGTCCAGGTCCGCTTGAAGGTCCTTTATGACCTCGTCCTTTTGTCCACAAAGAATCTTCACATCATTCCTCTCCTCCGAGACCCTTTGAAGATCGGCTTCACACTGATTAAGGTCAACTCAGAATTTGGCAGAGGCCTATACGAAGAAGAAAAACACAAGTTAGATTTATGAAAAAATAGCCTTGGAAAAAAGGTGAAGAGGAATAACCAAAAAGCAACAGACACTTAACTTGGAAAAAAGTCGTTGAGCTTCCGCCATGAGAATCGAAGCGTCAGTTATATCAGAGGCATCATCGACCCCCACAAAGCAATCCCGAAAAGGGTCGCCAGCGCTAGAGCCTCCGCCAATCTCGGGTGTCTTCAGCCTTTAAACATCCCTTATTGCATGTTTAGAGAAGACCGGCATTGAAGGCAATTGACCTATTGTCATGTCCCCGAGCGAATCGCTCGGGGAGCTCTGTCCAATCTTCCTGGTTTCAGAACTGGCCCTCCCCGGTGTAGAAGTTGATGATCGAGAAACCGCCTCGACCTCAGAAGATCTGGGGTTCACCCCCGAACTCTTCTTCGAAGCCTCCTCGATGTGAGGCTCGGTTATAGCAGGTGGCAGCTCGGAATGTGAAGCGATCTCGGTAGCCTTTCTAGGGTGAACTATCAACGCCGAGGTGTCTTCTTCTTCTTCCTCATCCTGGTCCCTCAACCTTTGGACTGCATCCGCCGAGAGGCCGACGGTTTTTCTCCTCACCTTTCGAGGTTTGGGTTTAGAAACCTCGGATTGCGAGGGATCTTTTCTCTTCTTGTCCTTTTCCGGCCTCGAAACCAAGGACTTAGCTTCTCCACCTTCACCCGAAGGCCTCAGAATAGCATCTTTGGTCAGGCCTACATAAAAGGAAGATTAATAATGGTGAAAATGGGTAATTGCTTCGGTTAACGTAAGAAGAGACCTTACCATGGTTCTTGGCCTCCCACCTGCCTTTGGCCAAATCCCTCCACACTCGTTCAACACAAGTCGAAGTGGATGCGAGCTTCTGGATCAAGTCTTCGAAATCAGGCACCGCCTCGGGAATCCAAGGGATGACTGCATGATTAAAAGGAAGTGTTAGGCAAAATCAAAAGAAATACGAAATCAAAGAATAAAAATTCACTTACGCTTGGCTTTCCACTCCTCAGGGAACGACATCTTTTCCTTTGGTATTATGTCACAGGTCCTCACCCATATGAATCAGCTCATCCATCCTCGATCTTTATCCTCCTCGATGTTCGAGAATAGGGCCTTTGTTGCTCGGCAGTTGAGTCTAATTAGCCCTCGATAGAGTCGAGGCCTGTATAACCGAATTAGATGGTTAAGAGTGAACTCCAACCCCCCGGCCTCGTTGGAGTAGAAGTGCAACATGATCATTATGCGCCAAAGTGAGGAGTGGAGCATACCGAGGTTAACCTCGTACCTCTTGCAGAAGTCGAAAATCATAGGGTCGACGGGGCCCAATGTGAAGGGGTAAGTGTAACACTTATGAACCCCTTCACATGTGTGGTGATGCTCTCTTCGAGTGTAGGAATACGCACCACCACCTATGGACCCCATTTGCAGTCCTCCTTCATGGCATCGACGTGGACCTTGGTAATCGAACACATGTACATCGACACATGTTTACACCGGCCCGGCACCGATGAGGGGTTATCAACTTTAAAATCGGTTTTAAGGACACATGGGCCAAGAACATATTCATGGACGGCTGGTTCTACCAGTGTTTTATTGTGGGCCGGCCGAGAGGAGGAAGATGGAGCTTTTTCCCTTTGCGACATTGTTTTAGAGGTCTTCGCCTATCTATGTGAAGGGAGTAGAAAGAAGGTGTAAAACTGGTGGCTCCGGTGAAAACAACGGTGGTGTAATAAGCGACGATGAGATAAAGATAAAAAGGATTGGGAACTCAAGAGTTTATAATCAAAGCAAAGTAAAGTTTGAATCTACTAAATAGGTGATATTTATAAGCTTAAAACGGCGGTTCGGTGTCACTAGTGACCGACCGACTACTGACATGCATTGATGGTTTTTTGGGAAACAAACCGACAGGACGTTTCGGTCATATCCATCGCTTACGTCATGGAGACGACGTCATGATCGAGATATCGAGGAATCGAGGCTCAAATCGTTTCTTATCATTTCATTCTAAGAAACGTGGGGACTATCTGTATACGGTTAAAATCTACCACACCCAATTTTACGGGCTCGAGGGTATGTCTCGAGAGTGACAGTATCGAAGCAAGTTCGGGCTCGAAGAACACAAAGATCGAGGGATCGAGATCGGGCTAAATCGATACCGAGTAACGAAATCATGAGATATCTGCAATCGATCGCCAATCTCGGTGAAAATCTAGGAATTGGCAGAACCATTAACGGTTATTGACATCAATCATGTATTTTACTTTCGAAATTAGAGTTATACCTTATTTAGGATTCCTCTACTATATAGAGAGGAACCCTGTTAATTTGTAACTCAAGTATCACTTACGCATTCACTGAGAAATACAAACATTCTGCTCTTTTACTCGCTCTTAATTCTCTTTTGTTCTTATTGTCCATTTTGTTCATATTGTTCTTATTATTCTTGTGGTTCTCAACGTTCGATCTCGACACTATTCCAAGCCGAGGTCGATAACTTGCAAGTGGCACCGGTTTGATCTATTACAATCATTTAATTCCTTTATTTATTTAGCTATTTATCAATTGACATTGAATTAGATCACGTATCCTTACAACCACATTACAAGTTTAATTGTTACTCGTATTTCGAGGTAAACACATATACATAAGGCTCAATCGGAGCACTAAAATCATGGAGTGAAGGCCGAGGGCAAGGCGCAGATCTACACTCCTCTATTCTAGCAAAAGTAAAAAAAAAAAAAAAAAAAAAAGATCAAACCCCACCCCGCTCGGCTCAAGCGAGCCGAGGAGTTCCATATTTGTCCCCATTTTCTCACTCTTTTGGTAGTTTGTCAATTTGAATCTATTTTCTTTATGCTACCGAAAGACGGAAAGGGGAACCGGCTCGTTCCTTCCTTGCGGAGGGCGAATCTGCCCTAGGAATGGAGCCGATGTCCATTCAATTGCCACATACTTTTCTTTTATTTCCTAAGAGTGGCTTTGCCTTTACACGGCATGTGGGGTTATCTAATTGACTTACATATCTTTCTTTATATTTTACTAGTTAAGGTGTTCGATCATCTGTGTGTGAGGTCGATCAAGAGGTGAAAGCTATGATGAAATTTCGTGAATTTTAACATCGACTACTTTTCCCATCCCAAGTGTGCATAGGAAATTTCGTGTATTTTAGCATCAACTACTTTTGCCATCCCAAGTATGCATAGGAATATTAAGTTGAAAAGACAGAATATACGAAACGTTTTGGATTCTAGGTGGACTATAGTTAGGAGGACGACAGACCCACTCACGACAATAAGACAAGTGGGGGTCGGAGAAGGTAGTGCGCATGCAGGTTTTACTCTCATCTTGTGAAGGTAGAGAATTTATTTCTAATAGACCCTCGGCAACTTAGATAATGTGTATACCGAGTTGCAGACATTATCCTTACTTTGTGAAGATAGAAAGATTGTTTTGATAGACCTTCGACAACTTCGCCGTTACAAAGCATATATATAATTAACAGCTCAATTAGATAAGATATTTCTAAAGCAATGAGTGTGGATCACTTCAGCTCTTATATATATTGTAAGAGAAAGTACACATATAATTAACATGACTAGAACAAGTACAAACACAACTTTATTCAAGTTGGCAACTCATCAAAGCTAATAAAAATGCAAGTGATTTGACAAGAATGCAACTTGTGATAGTACAGATTTACAAAATTTACATCTCCTCACTATGATATTCATTGAATTATTACTAGAATTCAATGTTGAAATGACCCACATTATGACTAAATTGCTGTTTGAAAACTACACAAATTAAAGCTGCCTGATGAAACCCAAGATTGGTGGTTGAAGTATTTGCTAATTATTGAAGTTATTTACACCAATGGGTATGTGCAATGATATCCTACAACTTCACCAGTTCCATCTTGATATTTTTCACCACCAGACCTAACTTCAACCAAAAAAAGAAACAAAACTCGTTAGCAAAAGTCAATGGAATCACAACTTATAATAGGAAAAAAGGGAAGTCCGGTGCACTAAGCTTCCGCTATATGTGGGGTCTAGGGATGTGCCAGATGGTTTATTGTATGTAGTCTTACCCTGTATTTTTGCAAGAGGTTGTTTCCATGGTTCGAACCCGTGACTTCCTAGTCACATGAAAGCCACTTTACTAGTAGTCTAGGGAAGGGCCGGACCACAAGAGTCTATTATGTGCAGCTTTACTTTGCATTTTTGCACGGAAGCTGTTTCAACGGCTCAAACCCGTGACCTCTTGGTCACATGGCAGCAACTTTATCAGTTACGCCAAGGCTCCCGGGGGTCCGAGGAATAGTCGGACCACAAAGGTCTATTGTACGCAGTCTTACCATGCATTTCTACAGGTTGTTTTCCCGGCTCGAATCCGTGACCTAAGTTGCTCGGACTCCCCAAAAGTGTTGCCGAACCCGTGTCGGATTCTCCAAAAATGCACTAAATTTGGAGGATCCGACACGCACCCAACAACATTTTTGAAGAGTCCGAGTAACATAGCTCGTGACCTCCTAGTTACATGGCAGCAACTTTACCAGTTACGCCAAGGCACCCCAGGGTCTGGGGAAGGGCCGGACCACAAAGGTCTATATACGTAGTCTTACCCTGCATTTCTGTAAGAGGCAGTCGTACCCGTAACCTTCTAGTCACGTGACAACAACTTTACCGGTTACGCTAAGGCTCCCTTTCAGAACTTATATCAGGAAGGAAAAAGAAACAGATTAAAGATAGTTTTCGAAGAGTACTTGTTCAGCTGTGAAATTCATTAGTGCAACTGGCCATCTGTGCAATACAGAGGGGGGCAAATATCATAAGGACTGTTAGATGAATGGCAATTGGAAGTGAAAATCCGACCATTATTTTCATGTCCTGATGAAGTAATCATATTAGGATCATGATGATATAAAAGATTGAGTTTTACATCTTCTTTTGTGTCATCTTCATGTGTACCACAAGAAGTTGCTTTATTAGCTTCCCCAAATTCATCATTCTTTGCAAATCTTCCTCTCACCCTTGGCCTACTGTCTGCTAATGTTTTCCTGCATGCATACTGCAAAATTTGGCTCCCATAATCAGACTTGACAGCGAATGCTGATTAAGTTATATACACTGACAGTATAAATAATGATTTATGCCAATAGTATTGTGTAACTCAGAGGCGGACCCGTGTGTATGGGTTAGGGGTCACCGGACCCGTAAACTTCGGCTGAAATCCTGTATATATACGTATATACCTTGAAAATTGTTAATTTAAAGCAGTTGGCACCTTGAACACTAAAAGCATTTAGGGGGCACTGATTGAGCTGAATAAAGTGCTCCCGTCGCTAAAAATTCTAGGACCGCCTCTGGTGTAATTGATTATAGCAAATTCTTACTTTATTTTCGAGGTTACCATAACAAACTTGATATGAAAAGTTACCCGTTATTGCAAGTCAATTTTTCTTGATGGTGTAAAGAACCTATACATATTGTCGGTGCACAAAACTTAAACTCTTTTAAAATGAGATACTGACCTTGATTTTCTTGCTGAAATTCCTTTCGTTTCGTTTCTTCATGTATCTATTAATCTTCTCCCTCCTCTCCTCAGGAGAACACTTGACGACATTATTACTGTAGGAAGGATCATCCAAACTTGTTATATCTGATGCCAAAGGGTTAGAACATCCGGTCGCACTAACCAAATGTTGACTCTCATTGCTCAGTGCCTACAAAATTAAAATTTATAACAAAAACTTTGTAACATTGAATATAACTATAACAAAAGCTCTATCTTTTGTCGTATTAACTTTACTCACTATAACAGTACCTGAAGCTCGTTAGAGCAGTTATAAACTCTTGGCAAGGCATCAGGGCAAAATAATCTACCACTGTCTCCTTGATATTCCATTTCATGTACTTGTGGAAACTCAGCACCGAAAAACAAGCCACCACCAGTGGTGGCAGCAGAAAGTATTGCTGAAGATTCAGCAACAGGCATAGTGGGATTTGAGTTTAAAGGTAAGTAGTTTGCGAGCGTAGGATCAAGAAGAGGACAAGAAGGAGAAGAAGAAGAAGTAGGAACGCGCATATAAGAAGGAACTGATGACAAAGATTCATCTTCATATATATGTCCTAATGGAGGTCCCATAAGTGGAACAATAGGAGGAGGAGGATGATCAGGAGGATACTGAGAAACATCGGTTACTTTCATATGTTGATTGTTGAGAGAACTTATGTCGAATAATTCCTGTTGAGGATGAAGTAAATGATGAGGGATTGAGAAGTTCGCGTCTTGTGTAAACTCAATTGAAGCTGAAATATCATTCTCAATTTGATCTTCTTGAGAATCAAATATTATTGAGAGAGCGTTGTTGTTAATGTTGTTGTTGTCGTTGTCGTCGTTGTTGTTGTTGGTTCGTGAAGGACTAATATTAGAGGTAACTGTGGTGATGTTGGTTTCTTCATTTTTCTCAATAGTGTTATTGAATTTGTTCATGTCAAGATTGGTAGAATATGAACTTTGTTCCTCATAACTGCAACAATTTGAGCTAGAAGCAACTTCTGAATTCTGTACATTTGGAAACAATTCAGACTCACAGAAATTCAGAATTTGATCACTAAGGGGGCTTGACATCTCTTCCTGCAAAAAAATAAAAAAAATAAAAAATTACACAATTAAAATCTCTGTCACAATTTTACATCTCATTTTCTTTAGTAAAAACTAAAAAGAGACCTTAATTTGTAGCATCTTTCTTCTACCTTTATTCATGATAGAATGGAATCAAAATCCTTACGTATGTTAGCTAGTAATCATCTCTACCCTACTAAAATGCATGAATGGTGTGCTATTTCCGAGATAACAGAATACGAGAGATGCCTAACACCTTCTCCTTCTAAAATTAGAGTTCTTTGCATCTAAAAGACAATCTAAAATGGCAGTCTGCAGGTGTATTAAGCTCCCGCTATGTGCGGGGTCCAGGGAACGGCCGGACCATAAAGGTCAGTTAATGTTGTACGCAGCCTTACCCTGTATTTCTGCAAGAGGCTGTTTTCACGGTTCGAATTCGTAACCTCCTGGTCACATGACAATCTAAAAAACACAAATTATCAAGAGAATAATGATCATGTCATTGGAATATAATTTCCAAACATGAAAAAATACATGTTTTAGTGCTCCATGTGACCTGTGGGATCTGAAAATGGTATGCAAATGAAAACAAGAATTGGATAGGAAAATAGCAAAGAATAAGGAAGTTCATGGCATTTTGATCTTTGGTACAATATTGAGCTAAATATTCCAAATTTAGTCAAGCAATGAGAACTTTAGTAGCACTACTATCTCATTATTATTTGCAATAAATTAAAGTTCATTTCCTCCAAGTCTGCTGAGGAACCAAAGAAAGAATCAATTTACACTGTAGAAAAATAAAGAAATACACTTGAAAAGCTAAATATTTCATTATAATTCAAAATGGAAATAATTTAGAAGAGGGACTAATATTGCTAGGGTGATCTAAATAAGAATATGATTTGGAGTAAAACCACTATAAATTGTAAAGTTGAATTCAGCAACGAAAAATTGGAAAAATATAAACAAGAAAATAATTTAAGGATCTAATTCAAGATCTCAAACCGTTATCAAAGAGGAAAAGACGGACTATATAATAAAAAAAGAAGAGAAAAAACAGCATTCAACTCTCAACCTCCCATGTTAATAGAATTAATTAAGTTGAATCTTGTCTGGTAATATTATTTTATGATTAAAACAAATTAATTACTAACTCATAAAACAAGGCAAAAACAATATTAGTGTTAAACAAGCTGGATATATGCTAAAAAAAAGAGTGAGAAAATAAGAATTGTACAATAGAAAGCTGATGTTCTTGAGTATTAGCCATGTTCTGCAACATTATTGTTCTTCTTCTGATGATGAAAAGAATAATCTCTTTTTAATTTTTGTTTTGAAAAAGATATATTTATTGGACTGTAAATCGACCCCATGAACTGATCAAAACTTTAGGCAAAGAACATGAAAACCATTGTTTGTTTCTATGAAACTGTGATTGCCATTTTTCATCTTACCTTAAGGAAATGCAAGTTTTGAACCAATGGAAGAGAGAATTCCATGCAAGAAAATAGGAGAGAGAGAGAGAGAAGTTAGAAAACAGAGAGATTGGTTTAAAGACAAGAAGGTATAATATGAAGAATTTTGGATTTGGTGGGGGGGGGGGATGGAGGGGGTATGGGGTAACTAGAAATAGAAAGTTAGTTATATAGGTACATGTCTGACCGTACAATGTAGTCACACCTAGGTTGTCGGTGGGCCATTCAGTTTGTGGTGACACGTGGAGGCCTGTTGTTTAATGACTTGGTTAAGTAATTGTACTGTGTTACATGACTTGTACTTTGCTCAAATTAAGTTGACCTTAGGTTCGTTTTATAGTAGGTTCTCTAGCACCAACACAACATTACTAGTAAGCGCGTGCATTCGAATCGATTTGTCGATAAATCGAATCGATTATTTATTATCGGTTTATCGATTTATCAATTTCGATTTCGATTTAGAAATTTTCCTTAACGAGTTATCGATTTCAATTTCGATTTTGTCCTCTTCGGTTATCGGTTTATTGATAAACCGATAAGATATACTAAAAAGACAAATATACTCTTATTCTATAATACCCTTTCCTTTACCTAACCCTATTATTTCCCAATTCTTCAGCGCCGTTTATCCCTCTTTCTCCCTCTCTCCATTTTCTTTTTTCCTTATCGAGTTATCTTCTTCCTAAACTTGTCCAGAAAAACCTGAATCCTTAACCCTGAACTTTGTGAATGAGGCTATGATGATGTTCTCCCGGAAGCTTGAAAATCAGATTTTTGAGTTGATTCGTTTCTTGGCTAGGCAAAGGCAGGGAATTTGTGAGGTAGTTTCTTATGTACTTTGCACAAAGGCATATGCTTTTTTGCAGCCATGTCCGATTAGCCTTTCTTACTGATAACAGTACTAAGTACTCCCTCCGTTCCAATTTATGTGAACCGAATATGTCCAAATTGCTATAGAAAAGTTTTTGTCTTCCAAAGAGGCATTGATGATATTGCTAATCCGAGCTGAAATTTTGAGGCATGGAGAAAACCGACTCGTATCTTGGCAGGGTAAATCTCGATCATGCAACTGATTCATTTTGCAGACATGGCGTTGTCGTCTTCTCTTTGCCCTATTTTACACAGATACGAGCCTCAACCAGCAATAGCTTTAGCCCAGAAAGGAAGAATGGGGCATCAAAGAGAGAAATGTGCCATGTCCTTGATTCCTCTCTGCCATGTCCTTGATTTCTCCATTCAATAAAGCAACAATCCTTTGAGAAAAAGAAAATAAAAGGAAAGGAAAATGTTTCTGCTTCTTCTGCTACAACAGCTGATTGCACAAATAGCTGATTTTATGACCTCTTATATTTAGAAGGTGACAACTGATTTGTACAAACATGATACTGAAATGGGCTATGATGAAGATTTGCTTCTTCCTGGGCTATCTATTTTTACATGTGTTGAGAAAGATCCAGTACGTATCTTGGCGGGGCAACCTGTGTATGGCAATCATTTGCAAATTGAAGGTTTATATTGATAGGGTTCATAGGAAACGAAGCAGACTTCAGTGAAAGGGTTAAACTTTATATTCAGTACTCAAGGATAAAAAGATTAAATTTTGTTTACCTGTAAATAGTAATCAGTTTCTTCACTCCATTTTCCTCAAACGAATTACTATATACTATTCATGAATATATAGTTTGTGCTTAAGTATCATAGACATTGACTACTTAAATATATATATATGACCGATATTGACATACTCCATCTATTTTCTTTTTCCTTTTTTAATTAACAGTATGCCCTCGCATGTCTAAATCTTGAATAAACTTGTTTAATTTGGTAATTGAAGTTGTATCACTTATTTAAATTGATTTCTTTTCAACCATAATTTTTAGGTCAAGAGCAAGGAGTGCTGACTTCGTCTTGCTTTGCTTCATTCAACTCGTTTAAGACTGTAAGTTACATTCTTCATTCACTTCAGTTTGAATATCGGTGGCATACATTTGATCCCTTACTTTAGTTTTGTTGCATGTGCTTGTTGACACAATTTTTATGTTATAAACGGTGTTCGTCTTATTTTAGCTTCTTTTTGTCCATATTAGTTAGGCGTGTTTATAGCGATATACTTTCCGTGGAATCCCGTAAATTTTCTTATTGGTGTAATCGATAACCGAATCGATAAGCCCCAAAAATCGATAAATCGAAATCGAAAAAATCGAAACCTTATTGAAACGATAACGATAAGCATATGTATAAATCGATAATCGATAAGTAATTATCGATAAGGGTCAAAATTGAATGCACACCCCTAATTACTACGACTGAGTGTAGTTAGTTAGGACTCCGCCAACCTTAAATACCTCTAGTTAGAGCCTTAAGAATAAAAAGAATTTTGGTAAAATGTTACTCCCTAATAAATAACCAATACAATTTCAAATTAGTCGGATTAATAAATTTTGCATACCGAATGATTAAACAAAAACGCAACATTACTACTTGAGTTTGGCCATCGCCCTAACATGTTCATGTATGTATGGGTGAAAATTCGGACCTGCTAGGTGGACCAACGAGGATAAACCAAGTGGAAGCCTTGGTCCGGTTTGAGTCGGGCACTCTCGGTATCACGGTTGGTGGCCCCGATTGGGGGCTTCAAAGTTGTTGACACCGGTATCTCAAGACAAGGATACTGTCTATGGGTGTATACGGTTAAAATCGCGCCCACCCGATTTTATTGATTAACCGATACCAGGGGGACAGATCGAGGATCGACCCCGTATTACATCAGACCGAGACATGAGGATAAGGGATTCGAAGTACTTGTCGAGATCAAGGCCAGTGATGATCGAGACCAAACGAGATAAACACCAAGCTAGACCGAAGATAGCATAATAACAGAAATCCGAGATATCCATGACTGGTCGAAAATTATGGCGGAAATCTCGGAACGGATCAAATCAAGAATCGTTATTTAGCTAATCATGGGATTTCCTTGTGTAATTGCACCATAAGTGAAATTCCTCTACTATATAAAGGGGGTTCTAATCATTTGTAACCATCTCATTCTCGCATATCAAAACATATAATACTCTTTCTCTCTTTTACTCTCTTGTCCATCAGCTTATTTCATATTTCATAACTCTATTCTCAGCCGGTTAGAGGGCGATCTAGCTCGAGGGCTGAATTGCATTTCAATACTGATTTGCTTTACTTTACTGTTAATTTTTATTATTAATCATCGTATTTATCAATTGGTACTAGGTGAAATTATATATCCTTAAAACCACTTATAAGTTTAATTATTATCCGATTTTAAGGGTAAACAGTTTGGCGCCCATCATAGGACTAAGGATAATAGTGATTGACTGGTATTAATTTTCATAACACACATTGTTTTACGCTTGTTCTCGTAAGTGTTTTTTGATTTCAGGACCAACATGTCGAACTCACAAACAGTACCCACAGACGCCGACAACGACCTTGGTTTTCATGGAGAAAATGACAATATAGCCGCCCCAGGGATCGAAGTGCCTCAGGCTGGCCTCGAGGGAGTACCGATTGCTAATCTCGTCGACGTCAGTTCCCATGTCGCCTTAAATGCAAATTTGGGCATCGATCCCGAGAACAACATCCATAGGGAAGTTCGATCAGGCAGTCGAGGTACACAGGACAGCGAAGACAGTGGAGTCATCCTTCAACTGATATTTGAAATGTTACAGGATCAACAAGCTTCCATAGCGCAACTACAAAATCTGAATTGTGCACCGAGTGGTCGAACTCGAACCCTCACTAGAAGTTGTTCACATACAAACGAGAACGAATCGGGGACTCACCCCGCTATTATGAAAATGTTCGAAGAAATCACAAAGCGGATCGCATCGGGTGAGAAGAAGATTGAGGAAAACGACAAAAAGGTAGAAACGTACAACTCCCGAGCTGATCAAATTATGAGGGCCTCACCGATTATGAAAGGTTTGGATTCGAAGAAGTTCGTGCAAAAGCCTTTCCCCCCAAGTGCGGCTCCTAGGTCCATCCCAAAGAAATTCCGCATGCCAGAAATTCTGAAGTATAATGGGACCACCGACCCTAATGAGCTTGTCACTTCTCATACATACGCAATAAAGGGAAATAATTTAGAGGATGACGAGATTGAGTCCGTTCTACTGAAGAAGTTTGGAGAAACTTTATCGAAGGGGGCGACGATATGGTACCACAATTTGCTGCCCAATTCCATTGATTCTTTCGCCATGCTCGCAGATTCCTTCGTCAAAGCACACACCGGAGCAATAAAGGTCGAGACTAGGAAGTCGGACCTCTTCAAAGTGAAGTAGAAGGACAACAAAATGTTAAGGGAATTTGTATCTCGGTTCTAGATGGAACTTATGGACCTACCCCCGGTCGCAAATGATTGGGCTTTCCAAGCTTTTACTGAAAGTTTGAACGTACGAAGTTTGGTGGCCTCACGGCAGCTAAAGCAGAATTTAATTGAGTATCCAGTTGTGACCTGGGCCGATGTGCATAATCGGTACCAGTCAAAAATCAGGGTCGAGGATGATCAGTTGGGGACCCCTTCCGGTCTTGTTTATTCAAACAGGCCCGTCGGCAGAATTTAAAGGGGCATCGATAGAGAACTCCGATTGAACAGAGATCGATATCAACCATACGGGGAGATCATAGAAACAGCAGTCCTAGACGCAACCATGTTCAGAGTGATCGAAGGAATGATCGAGGGCAAAGCTCCTGAGGACTCATGAGTAAGAGTGGCTTCGATAAACATGTCGAGGTCACAGAAGTACCACGACTATCAGAATACAACTTCAGCGTCGATGCATCAGCTATTGTATCGGACATTGGGCGGATCAAGAATACTAGATGGCCTCGACCCCTACAGACCAATCTGGCCAAGAGGAACCCCAAACAAATATGCAAGTACCATGGTACTCATGGTCATATAACAGAAGACTGCAGACAGCTAAGGGAGGAGGTAGCCCGTTTGTTCAACGAGGGTCACCTTCAAGAATATTTGAGCGACCGACCTAATAACCACTTCACAGACAGGGATGCAAATAGGAAGAACCACAACGTGTGATTCACATGATCGTCGGTGGGGTCGATATCCCACATGGACCCATATTCAAGTGCACCAAGGTGTCAATCACCAGGGAAAAGAGAACTCAAGATTATGTGCCGGAAGGACCTTGTCTTTCAATGACGAGGAAGCAGAAGGGATCTCACAACCCCACAATGATGCAATGCTAATATCTATCCTTATGAATAAAATTCAAGTTAAATGTGTTTTGATTGATCCAGGAAGCTCGGCCAACATCATTCAATCGAGGGTCGTGGAGCAGCTCGGCCTATAGGATCAAATTGTGCTTGCAGCTCAGGTTCTTAAGGGCTTCAACATGGCAAGTGAAACTACCAAAGGTGAAATTATCTTGCTAGTAAACATAGACGGGACCATTCAAGAGACGACGTTCCACGTGATCGAGGGTGATATGAGATACAACACCCTGCTCGAAAGACCTTGGATTCATAACATGAGGGCGGTCCCTTCAACCCTTCATCAAGTTCTGAAGTTCCTAACGCCGGAGGGAGTAAAAATGGTGTATGGGGAACAACATGCCGCCAAAGATATGTTTGTGGTCGATGAAGTGATACCGGTATCGGCGCTCTCATCAGCAAAAGAATCGGAGCCAAAAGGAAAGTAGGAGGCCAAATAGCAACCACAAACACCAGCCTCGACTCAGTCGGAGAAGCAGGGAGCGGACGAGGACGATGACTACTGGATCCCTCTATCCTTCATAATTCCCGACGACTTTGACGTGCCAAATCGACAGTCAAATAGCTGGAACAAGTCATATTGATCAAGTACCTGCCCGAACGAAAGGTATACCTGGGCATGGGGTTAACTCCCGAGCTCAAAAAAAAACTTATCGATTCCTTTTAGATAACATGGATTGTTTTTCCTGGTCCCACATCGATATGACAGGAATCCCACCAAAGATCACTACTTATCGATTAAGCTTGGACCCGAAGTTTTGTCCAGTAAAGATAAAGAGAAGGCCCCAATCCGAAGTTAAGCATGCATTCACCAAGGACGAGGTAACCAAACTTCTCAAAATAAGGTCCATTCGAGAAGTAGAATATCCTGAATGGTTAGAAAATGTAGTGGTAGTCCCTAAGAAGGGAAATAAACTTAGAATGTGCGTAGACTATAAGGACTTAAACAAAGAATTACCTAAGGATTCTTTTCCTTTGTCGAATATCGATCGAATGATCGATGCCACGGCTGGCCACGAGATTCTCAGTTTTCTCTATGCCTACTCCGGGTACAATCAAATACAAATGAACCCGGAGGATCAGGAAAAGACTTTGTTTATCACTAAGTACGGTACCTATTGTTATAATGTAATGTCCCACGGACTAAAATATTCTGGTGCAACTTATCAACGCCTAGTAAATCGAATGTTCGAAGAATAAATAGGAAATCAATGGAAGTTATATTGATGACATTAGTTAAGCCCCTGCGAGAAGAGGACCATTTGAAACATTTGCATGAGACCTTCGATATATTAAGAAATTATAACATGAAGCTCAACCCGGAGAAGTGTGCAGTCGGGGTCGATTCGGGCAAGTTCCTCAGCTTCATGGTATCAAATCTGAGAATTGAGATCAACCCCGATAAAATCAAATCCATCGAAGATATCACAATCGTGGATAATGTCAAGGTCCTACAAAGGTTAATAGGACACATAGCCGCCCTAGGTTGATTCATTTCGAGGTCCTCAGATACAAATCACCGATTCTTCTCACTGCTCAAGAAGAAGAATAGCTTTTCATGGACTCCGGAATGCCAACAGGACTTGGAGGAACTGAAGTGATACTTATCGATCCCACCACTACTTCACACCCCGAAGGCGGACGAGCAACTCTACTTATATTTGGCAGTCTCAAAAATAGCGGTAAGCGGGGTCCTAGTTCGAGAAGAGCTAGATATGCAAACCCCTATTTACTAAGTTAGTCGGACCTTAGGTGAGGTCGAGACCCGATACTCACACTTAGAAAATTTAGCGCTTGCTTTAATAAGCGCCGCTAGGAAATTAAAACCATATTTCCAATGTCACCCAATTTGTGTTGTAACTACCTATCCCCTTCGCAATATTTTGCACAAACCCAAACTCTCGGTCGATTGGCCAAATGGGCGGTCAAGATCAGCGGTACGATATTTATTATCAACCTTGACTGGCCATGAAGTCTCAAATCTTGGCTGACTTCAGGCCAGCCCTCGTACCCTATGTCGAAAAAGAACTATTATTAAAATTGGGTACATCATCGGGGGTGTGGACCCTCTTCACAGACAGCGCTTCGAACGTGAAGGGGTCCAGGATGGGTATCGTTTTAAAGTCACCCAAGGGTAATACAATTAGACAATCTATCAGAACTTCGAAATTAACTAACAATTAGGCCGAGTATGAGGCCATTTTACAGGTCTCGAGCTAGCTAAACGTTTGGGAGCAGAGGTCATCGAGGCCAAATGTGATTCCCTACTTGTGGTAAACTAAGTCAACAGAACTTTCGATTTCCGAGAAGACCAGATGTAGAGGTACTTGGACAAGCTACAGGTGACCTTACATCGATTTAAAGAGTGGACCTTACAACACGTACCTCGTGAATAGAACAACGAAACGGATGCTCTTGCAAACCTGGGGTCATCGGTCAAAGATGGCAAACTTAGCTCGGGAACTGTCGTACAACTCTCTAGATCAGTGATCGAAGAAGGCCATGCCAAAATAAACTCAACAAGTCTGACCTGGTATTGGAGAAATAAGTATGTCGAATACCTAAAGAGCTGAAGCTTCCTTCGGATTCGAATGAGTCGAGGACTCTACGCACAAAGGCAGCACGGTTCACCTTGGCCGAGGATAGAACATTGTTCAGGAGGATGTTTGATGGACCATTGGCGATATGTTTGGGACCGGGAGACACCGACTACGTCCTACGGTAGATTCATGAAGGCACTTGTGGAAACCATTCTGGTGCCGAGTCATTGGTTCAAAAAGTTATCAGAGCGAGGTACTATTGGGCCGATATGGAAAAGGATACAAAAGAGTTCGTTCGCATGTGCGACAAATTTCAAAGGGATGCGTCGATGATTAACCAGCCCAGGGAGCAACTCCACTATGTCTTATCCCCATGGTTATTGAGGAAATGGGGAATGGACATCGTCGGCCCTCTAACATCGGCCCCAGGTAAAGCTCAATTTATTTTATTTATGCCTAATTATTTTTCTATGTGGGTTGAAGCACAGGCTTTCGAGAAAGTCAGAGAAAAAGAAGTCATATGCTTCATTTGGGACCAAATTATATGTCGATTCGGGATGCATGCCGAGATTGTGTACGACAATGGGAAGCAATTCATCGGCAGCAAAGTGATTATATTTCTCGAGGATCACAAGATTAAAAGGATTTTTATCAACGCCATGTCACCCCAGCGGGAACGGACAAGCCGAATCGACCAACAAAACCATCATTCAAAATCTTAAGAAGAGATTGACCAGCTCTAAAGGAAAATGGAGAGATATATTACCCGAGGTTCTCCGGGCATACCGTACAACGTCAGAATCTAGTACGGGGGCAAAACTGTTCTCTTTAGTTTATGGTGCCGAAGCTCTTATCACGGTCGAGGTTGGGGAACCTAGCCCCAGGTTTTGATATGCAACAGAAGAACTGAATCACGAGGCCATGAATACGAACCTAGAATTGTTAGATGAAAGACGAGAGGCCGCTCTTATTCGATTGGCCGCACAAAAACAGCGGATCGAAAGTGATGTTCTATACGTCAATACCACACAAGAGGGAGGGTGATTTGTGTGGTGTCCAATTTTCGCGTGCACTAGTTATAGAAGGACCAGGTTCTTCTATATGTTACAACTTTTACAGTTTGCGGAATAATAAATACAGAAATTAAGAACACAGCAATTTTACGTGGAAAACACCTGGCTCAAAAGGTGAAAACTCCACGACCTACTTCCCAGTAGGATTTTCCCAAACTATTCACTAAATCACTGAGCCAAACAGCATTTATAAAATAAAGTCTTTTGTAAACTTAAGGAATACCTCTAATCCCTTTGTGGCAAACTAGCCTCTAGCTATTTGCGACAAACTTCAAGTTAGCTATAACTTGAACACTCAGTACCTATTACAATTGCTTCTAGATAAGCTGAAAGGTACAAGTTGTAATCACCTACTACAAATAAACTAAACTAAAAGACAACAGATGGAACTGGTTCTTCTATCTGGTTCAAGTAGCTTCAGAGTCGCACACTTAATTCTCACACGAACTGCTTGCAAAATTGCTTTGGTAATTTAGCTCTCAATTCTTGTTTTGCTTCTGCGTTTCTACGTGCATGTACAATAAGAACACTTAACAATATATAGGATTAGTAGACAAAGAGATTCACTAGAATTCGGATGCTAATCTTCCTTGGTGGAAGAGTTCTAGTTGATATCATCTCCCTAAATCCTCCCTTATCTTGATTCTGTTCTTACTGAATAAGGAGTCTATCTCCTTATCAATTTGCAATTTTTTCGATCAGGAGATATCTCTTTAGATCACAGATTTCGTTTATTTCCTGCTTGTGCACCTCACGTGCCCTCAACTCTGCATGTGTCTATGTCTCCAGTGATGGACCTGGTTCAACTCTGAGTTCCTTTATCAATCTTCAAAACCATTCAGCTTCTTGATCCACCAAATTCCCCATTTTTTATGATGACAAACTATGTGCTTAGACCTATAACCACTTTAATCCAACATTGACACTTTTTAGAGTATTAAGCATTTATTATAAAGAACCAGGTTCATTAGGTTATAAATATCACATATTCAAAATATAACACATCTTCCCCCTTTTGGCATCATCAAAAAGTTGCAAAATGTCATAATTACCTGATTTATAAGAATTACTCATGGCCACTGGGGCAACTGCAAGTGCAAACATGGATTAATCATCAATAGTGAACCAGGTATGCAAACTATCAAAGAAAGTGAGACAAAAATAAGAGCAGAAACATTAAAATTCATTGATAGAAGCATAGTTCAACCACCATCCACACAAAGAAATAAAAACAGTTACTACCATGAGCAAAAGAAAACAACAAAAATCTTGAATCTGGGTCATAGAGGGTTAAAGACGGGTCACTGGATGACTAAGGCTGGGAAGGGGTGGAGGCTGGGTTCTGTTCTTGGAGAAGAGACAGCATATTCTGAAGAATCCCCTCATTCTTCTCCTTCTCTTTGGCAAGCTCAGTTTTGAGAGCATCTCTCTCAGCTTCAACCTCTAAAAGGCGATTCTTCAGCCTAAGAATTTTAGTATCCTTAGCCTCACCTTCCTGCACAAGAGCCCTAACTTTGCTGTTCACAGGCATTTTTCTAGATGAACCAGGTTCATTGTCAGGGACATTCGCAATATAGTCGCGTGCCAGAAGTGTGTTCTTGCCAAAGTGGTCCTTGACAGTGTCCATTTCTGCCTTCTTCAGGGGCACCTTGAAGTGATCCAGCACAATCGTGAGGATGAAACCATATGGGATATCATGAGCCTTGGAACCATTGACTACCCTGTCCAGCTGTTGAATGATGAAGTAAGGCTAGTTGATTTGCTTTCCACTGTCCAGGCACTCCATGAGGGTTAAGTCCGTGTAGTTTGCTATGTGCCTTCTCTCCTGCCTGGGCAGTACACATTTGTTTATGAATTCAAACATCACCTCTTGAGGGGGCTTCATCTCGCTTTTGTAAACTGCCCTAGGTTCCACCTCTTCAGCATTGTCACTGAACCTCCTGGTAATTTGCAGTGCAGAAGGAAGACCATCCAGGATGGGCCACTTCTGCCTTGTATAATCATCATAACCTTCAGATGGAATCCCAAGTATCTCGCCCAGTTCTATGGAATCAAAAGTGATTTTGGTCCCCTTTACCTGACTGGAGACCCTACCATCCTTGACTTCAACATTAGCCATGAAATCTACAATCTCACTCCTGGCCAGTCTGCCATCTAACTGAAGGACCATTTCCTTCCAGCCCTGCACTTCAAGCGTATCCAATAGGTAGACCATGCCAGATTCCTCCATATCCTTCAACAACCCCCCCTTCAGAATAGTACGCTTCCCAAATTTGGTCAAATTGTCTTTCTATCTACCAGACTCCTCTGCTTCGTCACCACTCCAATCATCCTCTTCATCAATCTCGACCTTCTTTGATTTCAGGGTAGACCTAGTCCTCTTTGCAACAGTTGAGGGTGTAGCAGACACAGATCCACACTTCTTGGAAGAAGTCTTGGCTTTCTTTGGTTTGGGTGTCTGTACCTCAACATCTTCCATTTGTTCTTCTTGATGGACCAGGTTCATCTCCTCAACCTCAACAGCCTCTACAGGCTCAAAAACTTTTGCCTTCCCCTTTTCAGCTCTCTTTCTCTTACTCTACTTCAAAGCCTTCTGCAACTCCTCTTCACTCTGCCTAATTGCACTTCTTGTTGTTCTTTCTCTTGAAAGAGGGGTTTCAACAAAGGGAGTGGTTTTTCTCTTCCTAATCGCCACTGGAGTTTCAGCCTTCTTAGCTTTGGGTGTCCTCTTCTTCTTGGGCTTCTAACTCTCCCCTAATTTTCTCATAAGTTCAGCTAAGGTTTCCTCAATGGATGAACCAGGTTCATCAGTATCATGTTGAATATTTTCTAACCCCTCAGCATCCTCTCTTGAGTTACTTCCCCCTAAGTCCTTGGCTCCTTCTTCAACTATCACTGGTGTAGTACCACAAATTGCTAATGGAGTAACTTCTACCCATGTTCCCCTCACAGTACTTCCTTCTCCCTCTCTCTCATTTTCTTTCACATTTTTATTTTTACCACCTCTTCGTCGCCTATCAGGTACTTCCACATCCACCACAGACCCAATCAGAACAAACCTATTTTCAGAAATTACGGATTCAGGCTCAGACCTATTTTTAGGAGTGGATGATACCTGTTCAGAATCAGAAGAACCAGTTGCTTCCCCCTCAGTTGCTGACTTGAAGGAGTCATTGGAGTTCTCCGATTCTTGAGCCTGGATGGCTTGAAGCTTAGCATTCAATTTCTTAAATAGAGAGCCAGTGGCCACTGCTTTCCTGGAAAGCATTTTGACGCGCCTTCTCCTGGGTTCCATATTAGGGCTTGGTTGAGCAACGAAGGTTATTGGAGGAGACGGAACATGATTGTTTTGAGGGGTGGTGGGATGAGATTGAGATGGGGTGGAAGAATTTGATTGATATGGAGTGGAACCAGTATCTTCGAGTATGATATTGTCGTCAGGTGTGGTGGAGGAGGATGAAGCGAGTGGTGGAGTATTAGCCAATTGTATGATTTATGTTGAAGAAAGGAAGAAGATTAGGATCAAGGTATTTGAGCAGAATTTGATTTAGGGCTTGGTTGAGCAACGGAGGAGGATGAAGCGAGTGGTGGAGTATTAGCCAATTGTATGATTTATGTTGAAGAAAGGAAGAAGATTAGGATCAAGGTATTTGAGCAGAATTTGATTTAGGGCTTGGTTGAGCAACGGAGGAGGATGAAGCGAGTGGTGGAGTATTAGCCAATTGTATGATTTATGTTGAAGAAAGGAAGAAGATTAGGATCAAGGTATTTGAGCAGAATTTGATTTAGGGCTTGGTTGAGCAACGGAGGAGGATGAAGCGAGTGGTGGAGTATTAGCCAATTGTATGATTTATGTTGAAGAAAGGAAGAAGATTAGGATCAAGGTGTTTGAGCAGAAGGTTGAAAGTGTTTCGACGGTTATGACTTTAGGAGGAGAAGTGAATGATGATTTAGAGAAGTGATGATGATGGGTTTTTAAAAGGAATGGGTAATTAATACACAACGGGTGTAATTTTGGGTCAAGAAGAAGTCTAATCAGTTCAGAAGTGTCAGTTAAAAGTGACGGTTATGGCTACCCTATAATATATGCTCTTTAATTCGATTGGACTCTTTTGGGTAAACGGAACAGGTTCAAATTTGGGATAAAAACTAGATTTTGAAAAGAGCTTGTTTTAGATAGAGTTCTGCTCATGATTAACTATTAATATTTCAAGATGTGCATAGTGGAAAACACATACCTCGTCTGTCAGATGAACCAGCATTGATGAACCAGGTTCATCCTGTAAGAATCTCTTGATTAAGCCTCAATTTTCAAAAAATAGAAAAACATCATTAGTAAACAAGGAGTCATATTAACACATGGTAAGAGAGTATGTTGTTTATAGCATGAGACTGGGCAATGATTATTCTGATTATTTACACAAATTTCAGAATTCCTATCCAAAAAAATCATTTATTTTATTTTATTTTGAACTGGTTCAGTTAGGTGATCTTAATCATTCCCAACTCTAATCTGTTCCTTTCAAAATTCTCTCTACTTAGTGCTTTAGTAAAGATGTCAGCAATCTATTTATCAGTAGCACAGAATTCAATAGAGATCATTCCCTTCTCATAGTTGCCTCTTAAGAAATGGTGTCTAACATCTATGTGCTTTGTTCTTTTATGATGAACGGGGTTCTTTGTCATACTGATAGCACTAGTGTTATCACAAAAGATAGGGATACAACCAACCTCTATACCAAAATCCAACAATTGTTGTTTAATCCATAATAACTGAGCACAACATGAGGTTGCAGCCACATACTCAGCCTCAGTAGTAGATAGAGCTACAGAATTCTGCTTCTTTGTGGCCCAAGATACAAGACATGAGCCCAGAAAGTGTGTCATACATGAGGTGCTCTTTCTATCTACAAAAAAGCCTGCATAGCCAGCATCAGCATATCCCACAAGATCAAAATTACAACCTTTAGGATACATAAGACAGAGGTCAGTGGTGCCTTTAAGGTATCTCAAGATTCTCTTCACTGCAGTTAAGTGTGATAACTTTGGATTAGCCTAAAATCTTGCACAAAGCCCTATGCTGAAGACAATATCAGTTCTACTGGTAGTAAGATACAACAGTGAACCAATCATTCCTCTATACAACTTTTGATCGACAGATGAACCAGGTTCATCCACATCTAGTTTTGTGGTTGTTGCAATAGGAGTGTCAATTTCCTTTGAGTCTTCCATTTTAAATCTTTTAAGCAATTCTTTCACATATTTTTGCTGATGGATCATAGTTCCATTTGAATTTTGTTTAATTTGTAAGCCTAAAAAGAAGTTAAGCTCACCCATCATGCTCATTTCAAATTCACTCCCCATTAGTTTAGCAAATTGTTTACTTAGCTTTTCAGAATTTGCCCAAAAGATTATGTCATCTACATATATCTGCACTACCAAGAGATCTTTACCTTTTTCTTTCAAGAATAAAGTGCTATCAATTTTACCTCTCTTGTAGTCATGTTCAAGCAGTAATTTTGATAGTCTTTCATACCATGCCCTTGGATCTTGCTTGAGTCCATACGGTGCTTTGTCAAGTTTTTACACATGATCAGGGTTCTCCTTGTTTTCAAACCCCAGAGGTTTCTTTACAAACACTTCTTCCTTGAGATAGCCATTCAGGAAGGCACTCTTGACATCCATCTAGTGAAAGGTGAATATAGTCTGTGCCTTCCTCCTGACTGTATCCTTGAACCACTAATCTTACCTTGTTTCTTGTGATTGTTCCATCCTCATCAAGTTTGTTTCTGAATACCCACTTTGTGCCAATCACTGATATATCAAAGGGTCTAGGTACCAGATGCCAAACTTGACTCCTTTCAAATTGGTTGAGTTCTTCTTGCATTGCATATACCCAATCTGCATCCTGTAAAGCTTCAGCAATATTTTTTGGTTCAATCAAGGATAGAAAAGCATCAAACGCACACAAATTTTTCAAAGAGGATCTTGTTCTGATTCCAAATGTTGGATCAGTTATAATGTTTTCAATGGGGTGAGAACTTTGATATCTGTGTGGTTTTACAATCAACTGTTTATTTCTTGAAGATCCTACAGTGCTTTGTTGTTGAGGAATAGGATCAGGGACAGGTTCCAATGAGGTTTGTAAATTAGTTTGTTGTTCAGTTCCCCCTGGCATGTTGCCTGGGATGGATGAACCTGTTCCATCACCGGTTCCTTCCTCCAGTGTTGCTCCAGTTTGGTCTGAGTTTCTGACCAACCCAATTTCTTCATCTTCTTGTTCCTGTCTCTCAGAGAGAATGTTAGTTTCATCAAAAACAACATGCACACTTTCTTCAACACACATAGTTCTTTTGTTATACACTTTATAAGCCTTACTATGTGAAGAATATCCCAAGAGTACTCCCTCATCACTTCTGGGATCAAACTTACCTAGGGAGTCCTTTCCATTGTTGTGCACAAAGAACTTACAACCAAAATCACTTTTATTCTTTTGACTGGCCTGCTCTTTTGCATTGCATTCAATTTTGTAGTGACCGGTCTTACCACAGTGGGTACAAATTTTCTTCTCAGGAAGTGTGAGGTACTTTCTTTTGGGATCCCATTTAGGCAGTTGACTCCCAAAGCGAAGTCCTCTTCTGTTGCTACTGTGATTTTCCTGTAGCCATGTTAAAACGTCAGAGGATTTATTCCATTTACATGTTCTGTCCAGTTCAGGCTTAACCTTACCAAGTTCCTCCTTCAACACTCTTATATGTTCATATTTCTTATACAACTCATCCTTTAGTCTGCCTAGATTTTCTTCTAAGATGAGTTGAGAGTTGTCAGTTGTCTTCTTACTAGTTCCTAGTTTCAGTTTTAAATTTTCAGATTTTAACTTTAGGACATTTGTTTCAAGTGGATGAACCTGGTTCCTCAGAGCAGTGTTTTCACTCATAGATACACTTACTCTCAGTTCCAGGTTCTTACACTTTGCTTTTAAGATTACACACTCCTTAGACAGCTGCTCATTCTCTTTATTTATTCTTCAGAATCATCAATGAAGTCAAGTAACAATTCAGAGAGTTTTTCTTTAGATAAGAACTTAATCTTGTTTTTTAGATGAAATATACTTACCTCTTATTCCTCATATGATTCCTCATCTGATTCTCCAATTTCCATGAGTGCTTGTTCATCTCCATCTTCATCATATGATTCTTCATATGAACTTTCTCTACAAGTAGCAACCATAGCTTTTGTTGATGTTTTGTTTTTCTTGGGATGAACCAGTTCCTTCTTCCAGTTCCTTCGTTAAGATCTTTCCCTTTTCCATTCAACTTCCCACTGAGGACAGTTCTTGATGTGATGATCAGTTTTTCCACATTTGTAACATCCCTCGTTGGTGGATTTTTCTGGTGTCTTTGCCTTGTTGTAGTTTCCACCTCTTGAGATGCCCTTTTTCCTAATGAGATAGTTTCTGAATTCCTTGGTGATCATAGCCATTTCATCTTCCTCCAGTTCTTCTCCCTCAGTGATTCTCAGTGCCAAACTTCTTTCCTTCTTGGGAGCATCCATATTCATTGTCTGCCTTCTAAGTTCATAGGCAGTGAGATTTCCAATTAGCTCATCCAACCTGAGGGTTGCCATGTTCTTGGATTTCTGGATAGCAGTGATCTTACTCTCCCAAGAGATTGGCAGAACCCTTGTCAAAATCTTTTCAACCTTGTCTTCTTCAAGGATAGTCCTTCCAAGAGATTTTAGTTCATTTTTCAGAGTACTGAACCTAGTGTACATCTCTTGGATGGTCTCTCCTTCCTTCATAGAGAAATTCTCATATTGAGAATATAGTAATGTACCTCTGGAACTTTTCACTTGTGCAGTTCCTTCATGAGCCACTTGCAAAGTGTCCCAAATTTCCTTGGCATTAGTGAAACTTTGAATCATGTTGTACTCATCTGGACCAAGTCCACAGACAAGCCACTTCTTGGCCTTGGCATTCTTTTCCCATTTTCTTAAGTCTTCAATAGTGCAGTCAACTCTTGTATTTGGCACATCTACTCCTTCAGCAGTCTTTTTCATCGTGGCCAAAGGACCGTCAGTGACTATGTCCCATAGTTCATAGTCTTCTCCAGTTAAGTGATCCTCCATCCTATTCTTATACCAGGAGTAGTACAGACCATTGAAGAGTGGTGGCCTAAAAGTTGATTGTCCTTCCCAGTTCCCAGGTGGTGCACTCATATTGATCTTTTCCTAAGGTGTTAGACTCTTCAAGGATAACCCGCTCTGATACAAATTGATGTTCTATACATCAATACCCCACAAGATGGGGGTGATTTGTGTGGTGTCCAATTTTCGCGTGCACTAGTTATAGAAGGACCAAGTTCTTCTATTTGTTCCAACTTCTACAGTTTGAGGAATAATAAATACAGAAATTATAGAACACAACAATTTTACGTGGAAAACACCTGGCTCAAAAGGTGAAAAAACCACGACCTACTTCCCAGTAGGATTTTCCCAAGCTCTTCACTAAATCACTGAGCCAAATAGCATTTACAAAATAAACTCTTTTGTAAACCTAAGGACTACCTCTAATCCCTTTGTGGCAAACTAGCCTCTAGCTATTTGCGACAAACTTCAAGTTAGCTATAACTTGAACACTCAGTACCTATTACAATTGCTTCTAGATAAGCTGAAAGGTACAAGTTGTAATCACCTACTACAAATAAACTATACTAAATGACAACAGATGGAACTGGTTCTTCTAGCTGGTTCAAGTAGCTTCAGAGTCGCACACTTAATTCTCACACGAACTGCTTGCAAAATTGCTTTGGTAATTTTGCTCTCAATTCTTGTTTTGCTTCTGCGTTTGTGCGTGCATGTACAATAAGAACACTTAACAATATATAGGATTAGTAGACAAAGAGATTCACTAGAATTCGGATGCTACTCTTCCTTGGTGGAAGAGTTATAGTTGATCTCAACTCCCTAATCCTCCCTTATCTTGATTCTGTTCTTACTAAATAAGGAGTACATCTCCTTATCAATTTGCAATCTTTTCGATCAGGAGATATCTCTTTAGATCACAGATTTCGTTTATTTCCTGCTTGTGCACCTCACGTGACCTCAACTCTGCATGTGTCTATGTCTCTAGTGATGAACCTGGTTCAACTATGAGTTCCTTTGTCAATCTTCAAAACCATTCAGCTTCTTGATCCAACAGAAAGGTATTACAATCTAAGAGCCAATCTTTGACACTTTAAAATCGGGGACTTAGTACTAATAAAAAACATCCTCAACACTTGAAACTCAAATGAAGGAAAACTGGGCCCAAATTGGGAGGGACCATATCAAGTCCTCGACATCATCGGAAAAGGATCCCACAAACTCGGCACGATAGACAGCAAGCAATTACCAAACAATTGGAACGTATCACTCCTCAAACGATACTACTGGTGAGGTACGCCCTTCTCCATTTTCATTTATATTTTAAATTAACCAATTGCAAGTGTTCGATCGAAGACATAAATGGATTCTTCAACACGAGGTCCTTAGGTATGAAAGCACGCGTTGCACTCGTTTTTCCTTAGACCAGTTTTTGCCCAAATGGGGTTTTCCGGTGAGGTTTTTAACGAGGCAACCATTGTTCGTGCTAACTTAGAGAAATTCAATAGTATTCGCGGCTTCTTTACAATCAACCTCGAATACTGGGGGCATCACCCTTAGATGTCAACTTTTGTTGCAAGGAAATTACTTCGTGACAGTAAGATCTCGATAGGTAAATTTTGTAAGGGCCAAACGGTCGAATGAACAGTGCCCGTATATGTTGCTCGAACCCTGACATCAAACATACGCATGTATTATCATTTATTAAAAGAGGTATTTTTCCTTGCCAAATATCTCATGCCTTAAAAACTTTTTCTTTGTAATTTCATGCTCTCGATCTATTAGGAGAGCAGGATTAAGGGTAGATCATAACTGAAGTTCGAACAACTAACCCCACACTCGGGGACTGCCGTCCGAAAAATAGACGAGGTCGAATTATCAAAACTTCAAGAATATCAGACCTTAAAGGCAACCCTCGATTTTTACATGCCACGGCCACCCCACTCGGGGACTGACACTTCGAACAAGCTCGAAGTGTAACGGAAAAACAAGCCAAAGAGGCAAGTCCCAAACTAAAAAGGCTACGGACGAATTAACACGGTTCGGAGACGTCCAAATTCTGTAATGAAACAAGCCTTCGAATACATTCTTAAACCGGTTAAAAAAGGCTACCCTCGGCAAAATTACATATGGCTTCGATAATATCGAGCCTCGAAAACCCTAATGGGTACAAAATTATTTGAACTCTCGAACAAATTCCTTATTTCGTGCTAAGGCATAACAAATTTTATATAAACTAACAATAAACTTTTCAAGCCAAAAAGGGGAAAAGCCATTCTTTTACAAAGGCCATATCGGCCTGATACAAAATCCTAAAGTCCATCTTTTGTTTTGAGTTCGAGAGATCATCCTCACTCAGTTAAAACCTAAGGGTTACCCTACTTCGAGTTTGAGAAAACACTCACTCGATCGTAAGAACTATACTAGTTCAATTTTCGGTTAAAATTGCCTAAGCGTTGAAACTATGGATGCAATTTCATAAGGCATAAATGAAACAAAAAAAATTCATAAGGAAGAAATGAAGTAAAGACAAGACGGGAAGGGAAAAAAGATATTTGTATATATGAAAATATTTATTTACAAGGGCAACATGGCCCGATCGAGGTTCTATACAAAAAATACGAAATGAAAAATCCTAAGGGCCTAATCTTCTCCTGGGAAGCTTCTTCACCATCGGGGTCCCCTCCAGTATTGGACCTGCTCATACTCCTGGAGTCATCGTGATCGGGAGAGGACAATGCTTCGGTTTCGGCTTCAAGATTTTTGGCATTTTCAATCTCGGTCGCGAGATCAAATCCTCGAGCATGGATCTCCTCGAGAGTCTCCCTTAGAGACTGGAACTTGGCATGCTCGGCCACCCAATACGCTCAAACTTGAGCGGCATCGGCAACTTCCTTCGCTCGAGATTGAGCGGCCTCCGTGTTAGACCGGTAGACGGCCACAATTGCCTCAGCATCATCCTTGGCCATCATAACCTTAGATTTGGCCGCTTCAAGCTCTGTGATCAACCGAGCGTGGAGATCCTCAATTCTCTTGGCTTGTGCCAAGTTTTTCTCTTTCACGCCTTGGAGTAGCTTCATTCTCTAAAGCAAGACGATCCATGTTTTTCTTCCATAACATGGTCTCCGCCCTTACCGCATCCACCTCTTGTTGAAGTTGCCCGATTATCTCGAGCTTCTACTGGACCTGTGAGATTGAATTGTTATCCATCACCCCCCGAACCAATGCCATGAGCTTCTAAGATTTTTATTACCTTCTTAGTCATGTCGCTTTGTTCTTTCTCACCTGCGGCTAACTCAGTGATAACTAGGGATTTTAGCCTATTATGTGCTCTCTTTTGCTTAGGTTTTGGGTCAAAAATGCTAAAAGTATTCCCGAAAACTAACTTAATGTGCTTGCTTGCAGGGTTTGGTCAAAATCTGGTAAATAAGCCAAAATAAGCTCATGAAGGAGTCAAACTTGCACAAACCAAAGGCTGGAACTAGACCGATGATCGCGATGGAAAAGCATGGCCGCATAGGGTTCATCGCTGAGGCAGATACTATTATGCGGCCCCCAATATTGAGGTTTAGAGAAGCTGCATTTAAGTACAAATATCACCGCTGACCGCGCTGAAAAAGCGCGGCCGCGAAGATAATTTTGCTAAGGGCGGTGTTCGAGATTCATAGACTTTACATTATGGGCTCAAACGAAGCACGCGGCCCGCGTTCAAAGTACGCGGCCGCATATTGATCTAACGCGAACGCGAAGGATATTCCGCTGAAAGCGCAGCTTGAGGTTTAGAGATCCTGCAAGTCGAGTTTAACTGAGGAACGCAGTCCGCGAACAAAATACGCGGCCGCGATTGAAGCTAATCGGGACGCGAATGAATTTACGCGGTCCATGAAACCTAGTCCAACCCAAGACTAGATTTGAAGAAATGCAGATTGCGCTAATTATTGCCCGGACGCGCGCCTATTATTACATGGTCAGCGAAACCTTCGTAGAGGTATTTTTGTCTAGAAATTTTAGCTGTGTATAAATAGATCTTTTTGACATTTTTAGGTCAATTTATGTTTTAGGGAGCACGTGAACGGCTGAACTTTACCTCTTTGAGTAATTTTAGAGTAGATTTATCTTTAATATTTATATTTTCATCTTGTATTCGAATATTATGGCTATTAATTCATGTCTATCTTTGATTTCTATCATTATTATGAGTAGCTAGACCCCATAACTAGGGTTGTGACCCAAACCTAGTGTGGGTATTTAATGGGTCTTGAATTTTAGGGGTTAGTGATATTTAGCTTATTTCATGCTTTAATTATAGAATTGGATAGCGTGGTCAGCAAGTGCAAGGAAATCAAAATCAATGTGAGCAAAGTGGTAGTGGTTACAACCAAGAAGATTCTTATGATGACCAAAGTGAGGAAGTCTTATATGCAAACAACTTCCAAGGAAAATGGAGCAATGCTCCAAATCAACAATGGATATCTCAAGGGAATAATCAGAACTGGGTCAACCAAGGCCAAGGGAATTGGAACAATGGAAATAACAACAACTCGAACAATTATGGAACAACAATAACAATTGGGGTGGCAATGGAAACCAAGGGGGTTGGAATAATAATAACAACCAAGGCAACCGGGAGCCGGGCTTTCAAAGGCCCTTGATGTATCAAGCAATAGGGAAGGCCTTTCCTAGCAACAAGGAAGGCTTTGGTTGATGTGGTAGAGGGGGAGCTCACCTTCTGGGTAGGCGATGAAAAGGTTGTATTCCACGTGTGCAAATCAATGAGGCAGCCGAATAGTAATGAAATTTACTTTTTTGTGGATCTTGTGACGAAGGTGATAGTTGATGACACAAGTGACATGATCAATGTGGAAGACCCTATGGAAGTTGTATTGTTGAACTATGAGGATGATGAAAGGGTTGGCTTGGTTGAATGTGCAAATGTATTGCAAGGAATGCGATCCTACTCATATGGGCCCTATAAATTCTCCTTGGACTTGGAAAATTGGAAAACTCCACCGACAAAGCCCTCGATCGAGGAGCCACCAATATTGGAGTTGAAGCCTCTACCCTGACACCTCAGGTATGAATTCTTAGGCCCGTCTTCTACATTACCTATTATTCTTTATGCTTGCTTAACCAAAGTGCAGGTAAACTCCACTCTTGAGGCGCTTCAAAGAAGAAAAAAGGCAATTGGATGGACCTTAGCTGACATTTGGGGTATAAGCCCCGCCATTTGCATGCATAAAATTATACTTGAAGATGATGCAAAACCTTTCGTGGAACATCAATGGAGGTTGAACGAGGCTATGCAAGAGGTCGTCAAGAAGGAAATTATCAAGTGTCTTGATGCAGGGGTGGTGTATCCTATTTCGGATAGTGCATGGACTTCACCGATGCAATGTATGCCGAAAAATAGGGGTATGACTGTGGTGACAAATGAGAAAAATGAGTTGATACCTACTAGGACCGTGATCGGATGGCGAGTATGTATGGACTACCAAAAGTTGAACAAAGTGACCCCCAAAGATCATCTTCCATTTCCCTTTCTTGATAAAATGTTAGACAGACTTGTCGGGCGTGCATACTACTGCTTTTTGGATGGGTACTCAGGGTACAACAAAATTCTCATAGCCCCGGAGGACCAAGAGAAAATTACCTTCACATGCCCGTATGGGACATTTTCATTCTCACGGATGTCGTTTGGACTGAGTAATGCTCCCGCTACCTTTCAGCGATGCATGATGGATATATTTACGGACATGGTGGAGGACTTCCTCAAAGTCTTTATGGATGAATTTAGTGTTGTTGGGGACTCATTTGAAGAATGCTTGGAAAATCTTGACAAGGTTCTAGCCCGATGTGAAGAGACAAATCTTGTGCTTAATTGGGAAAAATGCCACTTTATGGTCGATGAGGGTATTGTCCTCGGCCATAAGATCTCAAAGAACGGAATCGAAACTGGACAAGGCGAAGATAGAAGTGATTTCAAATCTACCTCCTCCTACTTTCATCAAGGGAGTTAGGAGCTTTCTTGGGCACGCGGGGTTCTACCGAATGTTCATCAGAGACTTCTCTAAAGTGGTGAATCCCTTGTGCAAGTTTCTAGAAAAGGATGAAAAGTTGAGTTCAATGAAGAGTTCATGAAAGATTTCGAGCTTCTAAAATATAAATTGACAACCACTCCAATCATTACTGCACCCAATTGGAGCTCACCCTTTGAGCTTATGTGCGACGCAAGTGACATTGCAGTAGGAGCGGTTTGGGGAAAAGGCTATACAAGATATTTCATCTGGTGTATTATGAAAGCAAAACGATGAATGATTCCCAGGTCAATTATATGGTGATGGAGAAAGAGTTGTTAGCAATTGTGTTCACCATGAAAATGTTTCGGTCTTATCTCATGGGTGCTAAAGTGATTGTTCACACTGATCACGCGGAACTCCGGTACTTGATGACCAAAAAGGACTCGAAAGCTAGATTGATGAGATGGGTTTTGTTGCTTCAAGAGTTTGACCTCGAGATCATTGATAGAAAAGGAAGTGAGAATTAGGTAGCGGATCATTTTTCCCGCTTAGAAGAGGAAGGTAGGCCCAAAGATGGTCTCGAAATTAATGATGCATTCTCGGATGAGCAACTCCTCTCGGTTTCTTTGAATGGTATGCCTTGGTTTGCGGATGTTGCTAATTTCCTTGTTATCGGCATTGTCTCGTGTGATCTCTCTTCTAACCAAAGAAAGAAACTCAAACGGGACAGTTTGGATTATTATTGGGATGAACCCTATTTGTTCAAGATTTGCAATGATGGGGTGATTCGTAGATGTGTCCCAGAGGAGGAGCAAATGAGTATACTTGATGCTTGTCATTCCTCGCCCTACGGTGGTCATCACGGTGGGGTGAGAACTGCTTCCAAAGTTCTTAGCTGTGGATTTTATTGGCCAACCTTGTATAAAGATGCAAGTGATCTTGTCAAGAGGTGTGATGAGTGACATAGAGCTGGGGGAATATCAATGAAGGATGAAATACCCCTCACCACTATTCTTGAAATTGACATTTTTGACGTGTGGGGCATAGACTTCATGGGGGCTTTTGTGAGTTCGTATGGAAACACTTACATTCTGGTGGCCGTTGATTATGTTTCCAAGTGGGTGGAAGTCGTGTTTTTGCCCAACAACGAGACCTGGAGTGTTGTGGCGTTCCTTAAGAAAAATATCTTCACACGATTTGGCACTCCTCGGGCAATCATCAGTGATGGGGGGTCTCATTTCTGCAATAGGGCATTTGACACTTTGCTTTCGAGGTACGGTGTCAATCATAAGGTGTCAACTCCTTATCACCCCCAAGCTAGTGGACAAGTGGAGGTCTCAAACAGGTAAATCAAAAGCATATTGTCTAAAACTGTGAATGAAAATAGAACGGATTGGTCAAGGAAGCTCGATGATGCGTTGTGGGCTTATAGCACTGCAATAAGACGCCAATCGGTATGTCTCCGTATCGGTTGGTGTTTGGGAAAGCGTTCCATTTTCCGGTTGATCTAGAACATAAAGTCATGTGGGCCTTGAAGAGGTTAAATCTTGAGTGGGATGTTGCAGCAAATCTTCGAGTGGAACAACTCAATGAGCTAGATGATTTCCGTTTTCACGCCTATTCAAGCTCATCATTGTACAAGGATAAGATGAAATACTTGCACGACAAATATGCCCGAAAAAAGGAATTCAAGGAGGGTGATTTGGTTCTTCTCTTCAATTCCCGGGAAAGCTTAAGTCTAAATGGAGTGGCCCCTTTGAAGTAGTGCATGTAACGCCCTTTGGTGCTCATGACTTGAAAAACAAAAATGGTGAAATCTTCAGGGGTTAATGGGCATTAAGTGAAGCATTACTTGGGCAAGTTTTATCACATCCATGTGGTGGCCTTGTTAAATTTCCAATGATGATGGTAACCTGCGTCGTGTTGCGACGTTAAATCAGGCGCTTCTTGGGAGGCAACCCATGTGTTTTTCTTTCTTTTTTATTTTCTTCTTATATTAGGATTTATTTTGAACTAACTGGTTGTGAGCTTTGTGTAGGAATTATTTCTGCAGTGCAGGACTGTTGCTGGAAAAATTTGGCTAAGTATGGTAATTACGCTGACTGCACTCAAATTTTTGCGGTCAGCGGGAGCTTTTCGCGGGAGCGTAATTGATCAGCGGACGTGGACTTGAAAAGTCCAGAATAGAAACTCTCTGAAGTTGAATTCACGTCCGCGATTGTTATTTCGCGGTCAGCGGTGCTTTTTTGCGATCGCGCTTGTTTTTTCGCCCTCAACGCAGTTTATCCAACAACATCTATTCAAAAGGGGAAAAGCGCGGACCGCACCCAGGTAAGTCGGTGGGTCCTTGTGCTTCTAGTATAAATAGACAGGCCTATCTCCTTTTACACTTTTCGAACCCTTCACTCTCAAAGCAATACGACACTGTTCATCTTCCTCTGGTCTACATCTAAAACTCATATCATTAATCAAGAGTTAATTTCTACCAGAAATCAAATAACTGGTATGCTCAATTTATTACTCTTAATAGTAGTTCTTTCTTTTATTTTAGTTCTACTTTTTCTTTTCTTTTTTTAGTTAGGGTTAATACATGCCTAAGTCAAAATGATGCATAATTAAGGGTGAATTCATGTGGGTAATTGTTTCTCGTGCCTAACGGGGGTATAGGGTTGATTCACTATGACGGTTAATTGCCTAAAATGTTGTTAAGTGAAACCCTATCTCGTAATTCATTCTTTAGTGCTTGTATATTTTGAATTCTGCGAAACGCGGTCCAAATTTCGCGGTCCGCGTTCATTATTATGTAAGTGCTGGATGGGTTAATTGTTCGCGACCGTAGAGATTTTTACATCAGCGGTTCACTTTTCGCGGTCACGCCTATAATTTCGTGGATCGAGGTGCTTGGCTTCAGAGAGTTAATCAATTGGGTCTGCGGCTGCATTCATTTTTCACGATCAGCAGTTGATGTTTCGCGGACGCGCTAATTTTTGTGCGGTCAGCGGAAACCAAACTTCAGAGAGTGGGTAGTCTAAACCCCACTCTACCGCAGGCGCGCTCTTTTTTACGCGGACCGCGGTGGTCATTTCACGGTCGTGTTTCTTTTTTCTCTCTCAGCGGAACCTTGCTCTATGAAACACAGTGATTATTCATCTTCTTTCATTTGATAATTCATTAAACAATATTACTAATGAGCTTTCACTGATTGTGTATGCATATAATGGTTAGATCTTGTGGCGGTCCGGAAATACAACAAGGGAGGGGAGAATCCTTGCGGGGCCGGGGGAGAGGGAAACAAACTACACCCTTAGCTCCTCCAAGGATGATTGGCAAGAAACAAACCCTCCGGAGACCCACTCCTGACACTTCGGAAACCAGTGAATATGTCCCCTCCCGGGAGATTTCCGAGGAGGAAGCTGCCCAAACCCAACAAGAGGCACAATCTCATCCCTTCCACCTCGTCAATGAATCTACCTCTTTGTCTAGGTCGTCTGATGGATCATAAGGAGATAGTGAGACTCCGACCCCACCTGCCCCAACTGATGCAACTCCGGCCTCCATAACGGCTCCAGTTAATTTTGATAGTGAAGAGGATGTCCCGGATGACGGAAGAGGTGGTGACACCCGGTCTGGGAGTTTGGTGAGGAACCTATCAGTTTGGAAAGACAAATTTGTCAGTGAGAAAGCCTACCACAAGTTCCGGGAATGGTGGCCTCAAAGGCCACTCACGCTCGAGAGGGATTTCATAGAGAGAGATCTTCTACCCCACAACCCCAATGTTAAGAGGCAATTCAATGAAAGAGTAGGGTGGAAGTTCTTCACCAGCAAGCTGCCGGAGGCCAATGAGTACTTGGTCAAGGAATTTTATGCTAATGTCGCCCACATCAAAAAGGGCACATATGTGACCAAGGTACAGAACCTGAAGATTAAATTTGATGGCAAGACGCTGGATGAGTATGCTGGGTTCGATGATGTGGATGAATCCCTCTATTTGGAGAATGTGGAATTGGGTGAGTTAGCCCGTCCATGGCTTGCATCAGTGGTAGCCATTCCTGGTACTACTCCAGCTTGGCTAACACCTGGAGTTCTAATTCTTAGGAACACCCTAAAATTTGAAGCAAAAGGGTGGTCCACCTTCGTGTGCAGCCGGATAGACCCCTCTCAGCATGACAGTGATCTCCCGATCTCCAGGGCACTTATTGTGGCTTCTATCATGGCGGGGTTCCCGATAAATGTGGGGAACATTATGGCCAGAGTCATTACCAGAGCTATCGGGAAGGATGAAAGATCATACCCCTACCCAAACTTCCTCACCATGTACTTAGAGGACCAGGATGTAGAAGGGAGGGATTTTGATACAAAAGTGAAGCCAAAAAAACCTTTCTCCTAGTACAACCTTCAGGGACCAGACAACCCCAAGTCCAAGGGCAAAGTCACTGCCTCCACTGGCCAGTCTGAAGAGCCATGGGTAGTAGCCACTGGGTCCGAGCCTTCCATAGTCGAGGGTTCATCTACTGCCATGCCACATCCACCTTCTGGGCCATATGCCTTTATCCCACCTTATGTTCTCTCTTCACCAGCTTACCCTCAGACTGCACTGAGGGTTAATCAGGCTTTGGCTAGCATCAACAACTGGATGCAGGTAGCTACTTCAAAGCTATCTGCCTTATCCAGTGCAGTCTCAACTCAGACAGTTCCAGCACAGCTCCAGATGCCTCCATCAGTGGAGGAATCATTGAAGACTATCCTTGACAACCAAAAGAAGATTTTGGAGTCTCTGGTTACTCATGAGAAGGTAATCAAGGAGCTGGGTAAACAGGTGCAGAAGATTCAAGAGACTTTGAAGAAGGAGGTGGAGAAACTCATTTCCGCCGGCGACATTCCTCTGGATCTCCTTATGGGAGAGACTGCCCATGCAGCACAGACAACATAGCCAGCACAGGTACCATAGCAGGAGGCTGACAGAGATCCGGTGAGGAGGGTGGTGATACACCAGACTGAGGACTTGGAGATTGAGCTGGAGGATGCAGAGGGAGGTGATGAGTCTGGACAGCCACATGACCCCACCAGTGACCTCATGCAGACAGAGACCTCATAGGGAGTTTTCTTTACTCTCTATCCCTACCGTATTATATTTTTTGCTTTTAGAATTGAGGATAATGTTAATTTGTATTTAGGGGGTGGTCTTATTTTGATTGGTTGATTTTGATGACTGGTTTGTAATAACTCTGATACTATTTTTCTTTATTTTTTTTACTTATCGTACTTTTATTTTCGTTTTTTTCACTTTTGGTATGTATATAAATTTACAATTCCATGTATATATTGATCCCCATTTTGTGTATATTTGTTTCACTCCCCTATTGTACGTATCCATTTTACTTTCCGTATTTTACTTTATAACTTCTTTCGGAATTTTCCTTAATAGCTTAGCTTCTTATTTCCTTTAGTAGATTCTTTTTGAATTCATATCTTCTTTTTACATTTTTTGGTGATCAATAAGCCGTTGGTTTTCTTAATGTCACGGTTCTATACAAAGCTGAAACTTGTGTGAACCGGGTGGCTCTTCCCAACGATGGATGGCATGACAACCTTCTTAAGGGATTGAGTTTGTTTTCTTTTTGTTTTGATATATAGTAGTAATGAATAAAAGTGGATCAAGTAGGCTTCACTTGGAACTAACACATTTACCTTCGACCTCATGGTTAGAGACAAGTTTGTTGACATAATTAGCTCTAGTTGTGACCTTTAGACACTTGAGTTAACTAAAACTTTCATCAAGTGGTTTCCGTGAGCCATCTGTGATTTTCAATCGTATCTAGGGTTGTTGTGGGCCCTCGACTTTATTCTCTTTAAAAATCCAGTATCTTGAGAGGTGAGGCTTTGAATTGCAAGTCCAAGTCTCATGCCAACAAGTCTAGAACTTGCCCCAAATGTTTTTCTAGGCGAAATTCTAAGTGTAGCTCGACTTGAGAAGTGATTATAGGCTCTCCTTGGTCCCATTTGAACTTTGAAAACTTCCATAGCCTACCATTATGATATCCTTAGTCAACCCCTTTGAGCCTAAGCCTTTTTCATTCAATAACCACATTACAAGCCCTTATCCGTTTTATAATGACCCTCTCTTGGCACCCAATCTTTCCTTAGCATTCATTATGAACAATAGTCAAAAACATAAGTTTGGGGGAGAGACGAGGAATTCCAAAGTGATGAAAGGTTCAAATATCAAAAAGAATTGATGAAATGGAAAGGCAAGGAAAAGGATGAAAAGCCAAAAAAAGAAGCAAGTCAAAGAAAAATAAAGGTTGAAAGGATTCAAGAAAACAATGTTGAAAAGCTTGGACTTATGAAAAAAGGAGAAAAATGATCGTCATAAAGAAGAAAGAGTGATAATGTGTCTCTCTAGTTCCCCTAAGGAATAAGAAAATGACTCAAAGAGTCAAGAAAATATGAGCATAATTGAGAAAATGGAGTGCTTAAGGAAAGATGATACCATCATAGTTTATTATGTCCGACCTTTATCCAAAAATCCTTCATTACATACCGCTAAAGCCCTATAGGATTTCAAGTTGAGTGAGCTTATATTAGTGGTGATTTATATGAGGGGCAAGCCTATGGTACTTAGAGCCGTACTTGTGACGTTCTTTTGAGAGTGATGAGCGCACTTCTTTACAATCACGGTTTTCAGTGTCACATTCTATAAGGTGAGATTAGCTCATGGAGAGTAGAGGAGGAGTCTGGGATCCACAATGACCTATGTGTGAGAGCGAGTTTCCTTGATGAATTAAGTCAACTCTTGATGCTCTTGTGTCACATTTGACCTATGAAACTCAAGAAGTCATAGCATAATGTTGTTGATAATGCATTTGGGTTGAGGGTAACTGTTAGTCCCAATTGATGCTTGATGAAGTCACCTTAGGACAGCTGAAATTTTCCTTTCTTTTTCTTGTGGAGGTGAGAATTATCTTGTTTGCTTGAGGACAAGCAAAAGCTTAATTTTGGGGGAGTTGATAACTAAGGATTTTAGCCTATTATTTGCTCTCTTTTCCTTAAGTTTTGGGTCAAAAATACTAAAGGTATTCCCGAAAACTAACTTAATGTGCTTGCTTGCAGGGTTTGGTCAAAATGAGGCAAAGAAGCCAAAATAAGCTCATGAAGGAGTCAAACTTGCACAAACCAAAGGCTGGAACTGGACCGCTGACCGCGATTGAAAAGTGTGGCCGCGTAGGGTTCACCGCTGAGGCAGATACTATTACGCGGTCCGCGATATTGAGGTTCAGAAAAGCTGCATTTAAGTACAAACATCACCACTAACCACGCTGGAAAAGCGCGGCCACGATGATAATTTCGCTGAGGGCGTTGTTCGAGATTCATAGACTTTACATTGTGGGCTCAAATAAAGCACGCGTCCCGCGTTCAAAGTACGCAGTCGCGTATTGATCTAACGCGGACCCGAAGGATATTCCGCTGAGAGCACAACTTGAGGTTCAGAGACCCTGCAGGTCGAGTTTAACTGAGGAACGCGGTCCGCGAACAAAATACGCGGCCGCGATTGAAGCTAATGCAGACGTGAGTGAATTTACGCGGTCCGCGAAACCTAGTCCAACCCAAGCCCAGATTTGAAGAAACGCGGACCGCGCTAGTTATTGCGCGGCCGCGAAAGTCCAAGCACGGACGCGCCTATTATTACGCGGTCAGCGAAACCTCTGTAGGGATATTTTTGTCCAAAAATTCCAGCTGTGTATAAATAGATCTTTTTGACATTTTTAGGTCAAGTTATGTTTTAGGGAGCATGTGAACGGATGAACTTTACCTCTTTGAGTAAATTTAGAGTAGATTTATCTTCAATCTTTCTATTTTCATCTTGTATTTGAATATTATGGCTATTAATTCATCTCTATCTTTTATTTCTACCATTATTACGAGTAGCTAGACCCCATAGCTAGGGTTGCGACCCAACCCTAGTGTGGGTATCTAATGGGTCTTGAATTTTAGAGCTTAATTGTTTATGAGTTAGTGATATTTAGCTTATTTCATGCTTTAATTGTAGAATTGGTGGTTTCAAACACTGATTCGTGCCTTTTTTACTTAGGCTCTTCTTGAGAAAGAGGGCCCAAGTCTAGGAAAAGTAGGCTAACAAGGAATTGGGGTGAATTAAAGAGATTGATAGCCCCAATTAAAAGGTTAAACTTAGAGATAGTAATACCCGACTTGAGCCAATTTCACTTGCATTGCTTGAAACCCCATTTGGGCTTGAGAAAGCCAAATCGGGAAAAGTCACTCAAATTACCGAGAGGTATAGAGTGAGTATTTATATGTGAAGGTTATATCACGATCCCAATCATAATAAGTTTGTCCTAGATTCTCGACCCCATTAGATACTCACCTAGGTGTAAGTCACTTCCCTAGTGCCTTTTATCACTTGAAAAACTCTCACAAAAATATTGTACTTAGATTAATTTTAATATTCATTAGTATAATAATTAGAATAGAAACAATCACAACTATGGTTAGAAGTGCAACTAAAAGCAACACGCACAGCTAGATTAGTTAGAAACCCAACTCCAAACCAAATTAACTCCCTGTGGAAATCGATCCCGACCTCATCGGGTAAAACTGCAACGACCACTCCTCGCTACTATACAGTGGTGTAGGGTTGGAACCGATCACTCATCTCAGAGGCCCTTGATTTCTTCTTTTTTTTGCTCACTGAGAAGTTTAAAGGTATTCTTCTCCTCAGTGAGCCCTTGGATATCGGCCTCGTACTGGCTAAGTTCTGCTCGAGACCTAGAAAAAGCTTCATGATGAAGCATCGAGGCCTACACAGATAGAAGAAAAGTAATTAGGCAAGAAGAGAAAAAACACAAGTATGATATCGGCAAAGGAATTTAAGGCTTACCCGATTCAAGGCCGGTTGTGCCTCATTGAAAAGACACGGTGCTCCCACTTAATCCATCAAGGCTTCGTCTTCCTGTGTGACCAGACCCGGAGATAACTGGCCACCCATATGGGGGAGGCAAAAATTCGAGCATACTCCGGGATCGAGATGACGATGGTTCGTTTGATCCCAGGGCAAACGTTAGGGGCCGGAAATTGACTGGTTAGTCTAAAACTCGAGGAAGTTCTTCCTTAGTCCTTCCTCGGTATCTCCAAGTCACTCAAGCCAGCGGCATCCTCGACCCCAGCAAAATAACCACGGAAGGGATCCTTCCCTCCGCGGGCTCCTTCTGCATAAGGAATCTTCATGGCCCGAGCCCCCTGAATTGTCCCCTCAGAAAATAAAGGAAGCTACGGGGAGTCTCCGATTTCTATTTCCCCAAGTGGGTTTCTTAGGGAATTCTCCCCATCTCGATGAGCCTCGAGACCGGCCTCTACAGCTGATTCCGGCTCCTTTTCACCTCAAGGTGAGGCACCTTCAGCCTTTGGCAGCTCGGGGACTTCACCCAAGTCTCCTCCCGAGGCCCCATCAGCCCGGGGCAAAATGTTTTTGATTCCTACCGGCTCGACGACCTTCTAAGCCTCGGTGTTCGTCTTTACTCGGGCCACCAGCCCGAAATCGTCTTCTTTATCTTCTTCTTCTTCATCTTCCTCCCTTAGGAGTTGACAAGGAGATGGTGTTCTTTTTGGGCTTATGAGCCACTCTTTTCTTAGGCTCTGGTCCCTCAGAGGTCGATGTCCTCTTTATCTTGCTCTTCTTAGCCGACTTCGGGATGGGGAGAGGGATTTATTCTTCACAAGATAGGGGCCTCATGACCGCATCTTTTCACCTGTAGGAGGAAAAATTGAGTAAGTTTGGAGGAATGTTTAATCGAATCATTATACACATAAAAAATGCCTACCATGGTTTTTGTCTTTCCACCAACCTTTCGATAAATCGCTCCACGCGCGCTCAGCATATGTTGAGGTCGAGACCAAACTCCTGACCCAGCCCTCAAGATGAGGAATCGCGTCTGGCATCCATACAACTGCTACAAAGAAAAAAGAGCATCGATAAGAGGGAGTGAACAAATAAAATTAACATGCAGAAATTGATAAATCATACTTACATTTCATGTTCCATCTCTGGGGGAACGATATGCTTTCAGCCAGAATCAGGTCCGAGGTCCTCGCGTGGACGAATCGACCTATCCAACCCCCATCTTTGTCCTCGTTTATGCTTGAGATGAAAACCTTGGTGTCCTGGTGCTGGAGTTTTATCAACCCACCTAGGTAAAATCGGGGGCTATAACCTTATAAGGTGGTTGCGAGTGAAGGGGAGCCCGTCGATTTGCTCACGAAGAATCAGAGCAATATTACGATCCTCCAGAAAGAGGGATAGATTTGTGTTAGGGTCACCTGGTACTTTATGTAGAAGTCCACGATGATTGGGTCGAGAGGACCCAACGTGAAAGGGTAAGTGTAAACACTCAAGAACCCTTCCACGTGGGTAGTAATATCTTCATCGAGGGCCGTTATCACAACCCCTTTGTTCTTCCAGTTACAATCCTTTTATCACCTATTCGAGGAAAGTCTCAGGTATCGAGCATATGTATCTCTGTCACGACCCCAAATCCTAACAGGTCGTGATGGCGCCTATCGTGGAACTAGGCTAGCCGACCATCACTTTACTACGCTTTTGTTCAATCATAACAGTTCACAATTAGATAATCAGCAAGCAACCATAGTATAAATAATATAAATAAGTCTTAGCATCCCCATAGTATTCTAAACCACCTCCCAAGAACTGGAGTCAATAGTCATGAGCATCTACGAATAAATAAATCTAACTCTGCTAAAACTATAATGTATATCTCTGAATCAAGTGCTAAAGCTAAACAAGGAGGGGAAATGGAGAAGCTGTGGACGCTGGACAGCTACCTCGAAATCCCGTGAACTTCTGCTATCGAACATGCGTCAGCTACTGCTGAGAGCTGGTACCTGGATCTGTGCATAGAGTCACAGGGAGTCTTTATGAGTACGCCAACTCAGTAGTAATGAAAAGAAATCACAGCCTGAGAAATATAAAGCACACAAACAAATACACCCTTTCACAAAAGCCAGTAAAACACCAAGTCACCAAGTAGTATTCAGCAATTTCATAGGTTCAAAAACCAATTCCAAAATCCTTTGAAAAACAAGTACAATATCAGTATATCTCAGTGAAATACTCAGTACAACCAGTTTGAAAATGAAGTAAATCATAGCTTGAAAACATAGTAAAATCATCATAAAAGTGCCCCTCGGGCCAAAATCATTTCTCATAACAGATGCCCTCAGGCATTCCCTCAATCACTCAGTATCAGCCCCACGGGCAATCATCATCACTCAATTGGACCGGCGCTCACTGGGGGTGTGTTACAGACTCCGGAGGGGCTCCTACGGCCCAAGCACAACAATAACATAAGGCCTGGAAGCCTTCTCATCTCTCTCATGAGTCCTGGAAGCCTCCTCACATCACTCATAAGGCCTGGAAGCCTCCTCACATCACTCATAAGGCATGGAAGCCTCCTCACATCACTCAGTCAGACACTTTCAATTAGCTCTTAGGCCATACACAAACCGGGTTCTTGACCCAAAACAGTGTTTCATTTTTTTAAATAAATAGTATCAAAATACTCTGAGTGTCAAAACCATTTATCAGGAAACGACTGAGTGTAATTCACAACATATCAAGTGAGGAAACACAGTAAAACAGTCCCCCAAGGGGTAAACAGATCGGCACTAGGCCCCAAACACGGCTTACAGCCCAAAACATATCATAATATATAAATACTAATTAAGCATAAGCTTAAAAATCGGTTTAGCAACTCAATGGTCGCCTAAATACGGAGATATTTCCAAAGTTTCAATCTTTCCAGTTCAAAACCCGTAAAAGGGTGCATAGTCCGGGGTTTCATACCCTCAGGACAGGATTTCAAGACATTACTTACCTCAAAACTAGCCCGGAATTATTCCGCAACACGCTTGCCTCTCGAATCAACCTCCGAAGGCTCCAAATCTACCAAGTTCAGATTTTTATCATCAATATGTGCTTAAGGAACGGATTCCAATTGAAAGATATCAAATTTAGCTCAAAAATCCGAAACCGGTCAAAGCCCGACCCCCGGGACCGCGTCTCTAAACTCAGAAATTCTTATACAAAAGTGTTCTTCGTCCTCTCACGAGTCCGTACATATAAAGAACACCAAAATCGGAGTTCGTTTGACCCCTCAAATCGACCCTTGAAGGTCTCATAATCTCAAGCCCTAAACCCCCTTTTTCACTGATTTTTCATGAATTAAACATTGATATTTTGATCCTTAATCACATATAATCGAGTTTTAGGGTCCAAAATCCTTACCTCAATGAAGAACAATGATTTCCTCTCTTAAAAATCGCCTCAAAAGCTTCTTCCCGTTCAAAAATTGGAAGAAAACTCGGACTGCTCGTTATATATATACTGTTCACGCGTTTTACTGCTCCCAATGGATTCCTTGTGAAATTCTAATCAATTTAGGCTTTTGAATCACTCAATTTTACCTTATAATGAAGGAGATATGTAGGTTTTAAGATTTGCAAATAGTGCAGGTTTGTAATATGCCGTCAGGGGCCATTACGTAATTAACCTAAACTATCC